>NXFV01001783.1:0-23901 GCA_002803225.1 Gamarada debralockiae
AAGGGAGCTGTCAACCATAGGTAGTAGAGCCCCGGGATTTGGTTTAAGAAACCTAGAGGTGAATTAAACGGGCTTTGAGGACCCTGCCCTTCCTCGGCTGCCATCTCGTGGCCTTATGCACGGACCAACTGATTATTGCGCTTAGGTGGTAATTGGTCTGACTCCCAAATGGGACAACGCTCTGTTTCGGGAGGCGCAAAAGGGTGGAAATTTCGATAATCATGACATGAGGCCAGCTTCCTAAATTGATCAGAATCTGGGGAGAGATGTTACATCTCGAAAGGAGGCGGGTTCCCCGCAGTTTCTCTGACGGATTATGTGGTCGAGCTGCGTCTAAGGTTTAAAGCACTGCGGGCCGAAGCGATAGGCTCGGCCCTCGGCTCTCTAACTCAACTTTTGAACCCTCGGCTCACAAAAAAAGGAGGTCTAACCCATCACCAATTGGTTAACTTGACCCCTGCTTTAGGTTAATTGTCTGCCAGAAACAGACAAAGCATCTGAACAGGTGTTGAATTCGAACATCCTTGTCAGCCCAGGGTGGAATAATTTTTATCCATGCATTGCCTAGATCATCCAGCCAGCGATTCCGAGGCACAAATAACGATCATTGTAAAGATCTGCGATAGACCTGTTATAGCCGCTGTACAATTCGGTCTGCTTCGGTCTGCTTCGATTTAAATAGACGGATATCTACTTTAACACTCGAAACCAACGCAGTCTGAATTATTGTACCGCAATTCGTCCAATCCTCAATTACCATGAATCACGTGAGACTATCGAATAGAAACTGCAATTTCGCTGCCCACAAAAATCAACATGCCCAGGAGGAGACCTCACACCTTCAAACTCCCGTTCCCCACGATCCAAACCCTCTCGCCAATATTTCGCTCCTCCAATCCACGCATCGCTTGTCAATTCGTCGTCAAATTAGAACGATATCATTGTTACTAAAAATCACGTGGGATAACTGACAGTCCTACGAAAGTACTTGGGCTGTCGAAGGAAGACGCTAGTTTTCGAACGGTATCTTTATATTAGCAACTCTCTTTGCGTAGGTGCCCTCCAGGCATTCTGGTAGTTGTATCACGTGATGTTATACGATTAATCATAGGGCGACTAAAAACTTGCTATTTCCGAGGAACACCAAAAACCACTATAATAACCGCTACTTGCGCGCTAATCTATTACTTCCCCGAAACTTGATAAAATGTAATTATTTTAAATGCAAGTTAAAGAACAGAAGTATATTTAACTTTTGCCTAAATTTTGAATATCTAAAATTATTAGCTGCATTTTAGAATGGATTATGCTTATGTCCCATAATATCGCGAATTGTCGCTTATTTTGAAAAATGGCAGCGCGCCTTAGTAGAAGCCAAAATATTGTGGCCTTAGGAATACGAGTCAGGTTCGCAAGGCATGGAAATTCCTGCTCTCAACAAATATCCAACAGATATCCCGAGATTGTGAATTTAGAACCTTCCTTTACGTGTCCCAGCAAGTTGTGGCTATCTATAAACATGTTTGTTTGAACCACCTGAGGGGAGAGAAGTTAATCGGCATATCTCTTACTTTGCATTATGACCCAGTTGGTCCGTGCGGCCAAGGACAATCAAAATGTCACCTGTAATTTTAGAAATTTTAGCGACCTATCCGCTAAAGTCTAGCGAGCTGCCACTAAGCATTGCCCTGAGGAGGTTGCGTATTTCAAGTCATGCTAAAATGGCCATAATGCAAAGTAAGAGAAACGTTTAATCAACTAGGTGTCGCTAGGATATATAACTTTGGAATTAACAAAGAACCAACTCCAAGAAGGCCAAATGTAGGAGGCAGGATATACATTGGCATCTTCCTCTTGTAACGAATCATTTTTAGCGGGAAAATCGCTATTATCGTATCTGGTTACTAGCTTTAGGGGAGCGCGTGTTGAATATATAGGAGAAGTCCTGTTACTACTAGTAGGCATGGTGCGATATACACGCAACTATTTTACGCACACATTAGGCTTGAACCACAAAAGGGATTGCAGATTACACTCCCAAATGCTAATCAAGTATTTGCAATCAAGTAATCTTTGTACTTGGATACAATTCCAGAGAGTGCACGGAGCTTATCCGACTCACAAGTGAGTCGTCTGTTTGTGTAATCTGATATTAAATCGTCCCAAAATATCGGTACAGCAGTTCTGTAACTAGAACGTTTTCCGATACCATGGTATTTTGCCCCGTGCTTATGCTTTGCCAACACAAGTCAGGGCTTAATAGTGATCCATCGCGATGGCTTGTTATAATTTTAGAGGTGCAGTCCGTATCCAAAATGGTCCTTCAAAGATGCGGAGAGTTCGAGGAGACAAGTATTGTTCTTGAAGATATCATGCGCATTTATTTAGTGGTCCTGTATGTAGCTTTTCTCTAAGCCAATAGAATAGAGAGATTTCATAATCTTACGTACCGGGCGACTGGTTCTACACTAAATTGAGTGCCGTCGGACAGGGTCGGTGAGACAGGGAGCCAGGGAGCTTCCCATGTCTGATCCTCCACAGGGATATTCGAAGCGATAGTGAATAATCCGCATTCATACACGCGTGCCATGTTGGCGGACTCTCTTCTCCAATCTTCCGGTCTTCCAGTGAATCCTGTAGACACTAGCAACTTTCTTAAAGTTTGGTAAAGATTTTAGACTTGAATGATTCATAATGAATATATTCAGAGGAGCCTCGCACCCATCACGTAACATAATGTCATTGCATCTTGACATTGTTTTGGCAGTGTCTCAATGCCAAGTCCGTTCCTTCGAAAATCAAGATTTTCTGTCCCAAGTAGTCGTTGGACTCTTTTTCCCATCAGTCGCGATATTTAAACTACGATAGTAGAATGTTTACGGGGAAAATGATACTAGTTTGTATTGCCCTCTAGATCAATGTAGTCGCTATGAGGAAGACCGTAACAATGTTGGAAAGAAGGTTTTCGCTATCTTGTTAGAAATTAAGAACGTTGAGTATGTAATGCAAAGACGATATGTAACATCCGGCAAACAAAAGAAGCATAGCTAGCTAATGGGCAACCCCTACCCAATTTATCTTGACGGTAGAGCGTTTCGATATGCTCAAGTAGCCGTTTGGTAGCACGAGCCAAGAGGTTGATCAAAAGGGAACCTTTAGCATGTTATCCACGTGAGCAAATTCGTCAAGTATGAATTTACCCAGTGCCTCCAGGAAAGCTTGAAGATACAATTAGCATCTTAACTCCTTGCCTGTCCAAGAGGTATCGGTGTTGGCACCAATAGCTGTTTCAGAGGGAATTTCCACTACTTATAGCTTCCCTACACGGATTAATAATCCAGGCGAAAATCGCTTCCGCCATGCGCCACACAACGCTGAAGCCACACCGCTGGGCCGATCACGCACATCCCCGCTCTCGGGCCTCGGTACTCTATCCTGCCTGGCCTTCCCACTCCTAAAGGCCGCAATGTACACCGTTCAGGGCCACATCGCAAGATCACAGAGGAAGCAAATGAATGATCTCGGTGAGAAAAGTAGCAGATTGTGGATGTGCAATGAATGTCGAAGAGGCACTCCTGAAGCGTTTTAAGTGCAATTGGACTTGTCGCTCATTCGACGCGAGAGTGACCGGCAGTTGGACGAGATGAATAAGGCCGATGCGGAAGTGTTGATGAGCTATGATGTGCCGGCGAACGGGAAAGTCTAATGGGATAGAGTTGCTGTATAGGGCAGAGGCTACAGTGGGGCATGAAGAGTACAAGTACGCAGGGGTCCTACATTTCAATATATGATTTGAAATTTGTCGCGGAGCAATCATGGATGATCTAGAGCGAGACATCACTTCAACCTCTCTTGACATGCTTTGAGTTCTTTTAAAGCTTAAAAATATCCAACAGTACACCTCACATAGTGAAACTTTTCTCGAACCTGATGGAAGGCAATAATGCAAAGCAGCTTATTCGATGTTTCATTCGTTTGGCCTCGGGGGATAGATAAAACCATTCGCGGGTTTCTCGCCTGGGTGATCTAATAGTTTCTATTTCAGGAAGAGGGTGAAAAGTGTATGAAGAGGCTGATGCCAAGCAAATGAAGCGAAGGAACATTGCAGCACCATGAGCGCCTGGTTATTCTCTTCTACATCTCTGATTGGTTACAGAAGAATCTTTCCCTTGGAGGCGGCCTCCGGTCGTTTCGATGATAGCATACTCACCCTGGGTTCCAGATCCTTCGACCTTCACACCCCAGCTTGTCAGATGTTAACTGAGAGGCAACATAACCAATCTCGAACTCGAAAACAGGGAGGAGTTAGGAGGCCAGCTTTATCCAAGCAAGGTATAAACGAAGCCTGCGAAACCCTTGTTTTAAATTTGATGTTAAACCTGTCTCCTCCGCAAATCTTTCACAAAATTTGTTGTTTTTCTTTGGGATTGCGCGAATGTCTTTTCTGGGTTCATTACTATCAAAATATTGTTTTACGACACCATTGAATATGGACTTAGCTGTGGTTTCCCTCCTGTCTATAGCACCTATAGTCCACGCTTCAATATTCGATTTTAGCACCCCGTAGGCTCCATCTCCCCTTATAACCATATTGATACTCAACTCTCTCAGTTTCTCCGAGCCCCTCACAGGCCGCAATCTCAGATCAGTCCTCACGACCTTCCCAGCAAGCACCGACGGCAAATGCGGCGGAAACTCAGCCGTTAATGCAACTTGTCTAACCTCCAGCTTCGGCAATTGTTGTTCTTCCCAAGGCCTTTGCGGGTCCAGCTCTACGTTTTGTGGTTTTGGTTGCCAATCCGCCTTCGGAGCATGCGATTCAGCAAGCGTACAAACCATCAGCACGAGCGGGTCTTGTGGAGCTACAGCAACTTCTAATATCACTTGCCAAGGAAGCACATTTGGAGACTGTTGCTCAGTGCTCGGGTATTGCGGTGGAAATTCGAGTTATTGTGGAGCTGGGTGTCAGGGCGGATTTGGGAATTGTTTCTTTTCAGCACAACCTTCGAACACCTCATTATCCGCATCTTCAACAACAGCTTCCAGTTCTTCCAGTTCTTCCTCCACAGAATCATCATCGCTTACTTCTAGCTCCATCTCTTCTAACGCACCGAAAATTACTCCCACACCTCCACATTCTAGTCCGAATTCTTCTACCATGGCAAGACCAACAGAAACCCCAAAAGACATCCTTAGTGCCGGCGTAAAGGCAGGAATTCATATTGGCGCTGCTCTGCTAGCATTGGGTATTGGGGTGATCGCATAGCACATCATGCACGGAAGGAGAGGGAGAAGGGGTGTTGTAGGCTAGGGACGTGTGCTGGAGATCAATGCTGATGAGAGGGATTAGATTAATAAAATTTTAGTAATTGGAGACCGTTCATGTTGTTGAGACCAAACTAATAATCAATATCTCGGGGGTCGACCGCTCACATAAATATAGTGGTACGCTAATACTAGGTAGACCCTCTGGGAATGAGGGTCTAACCAGTTGACTCGGACCGGGTCAACAGACAGAGCCAAACGAGTTCAGTTGTTAATATTGCCTCCTTTGATTACAAATCGCACTCTCTACACAACGACGACACGATATTCTTCAGTATCTTAAATTATCTGCAAATGCTCTCATTTCCAGCAGGTTCAAGAAAGCCTTGAAGGAGCTTAGAGGCTACTGCCTAACGGGGAGAGATAGGAGGCCCACATTGGACGATTAGAATGAGACAGTGTGGCACAAAAAAAATCAACCTAACCAATTATGATCTGATTTAATTTGAATTTGATTAGGTTTTTATTTGTGAAAGTTGATTTGATTTTAATTTAAGTTTATATTTACTTGATTTGAGTCAATAATCTAATCAAATCAAATGCCACATTGAAGATCAATATAGTATATAAGCCATTTGGTGACTCATTGATTATGATGGCCTTAATAGACTTCCTATTATTGCTGTGGGTGTGATAAAGTGTTTTGGTTGGAATTGCCTAATCAGGTATAGCCTGTATTTCCCCCTCTTTTGTGATATAAGAGAGCTCTTCCCCTCCTTGTATTTCAGCTCCTTAGATATCAGCTAGGTCTAGAAATGCCACTATATTTCGCCCCCAAAATACAGCTCAATTGACAAAGTGTCTAGCAGATTTACCTTAGTGATACAACATCAATGTTCGATTAACATCAAGAGCTTACGTGGAAATGATGCCTTATCCACACGATCTAATCCAACTGTGTACTTCAGCCACTCTGACATACGAATATACCTAGAAGCACTGTAGAATCTTGTCTAAGCACAAAATTCCATAACTTTCTACTCACGCCAAGTAAAGCGTGGGAAAGCATTCACTGCAGCTAGTAGATACTTATCATAGACTCATATGGAGGGGGACGGCGAGTCTCGGGTAATGTGGACAGAAGCCACAGGAGGCAATGAAAGCAATCGAGTGTCCGCCTTCCTTTCCTTAGAGATTGTTCTGGTCGACGATGCAACATCTAAGTTCGGCTTTGGAAGACCAGACACGCAATTTGATCAGGTTACTCAACAAGAAGACCTCATCTCCTAGGTCACTACTTCTCGCCAATAGGAAACTCCACGGACAATGACAGCAACCCTGCCATTCATCTATCTCGTCTTTCGCTATCCAACCGAGTCCCTCGATTGACTCTGATGTCTTCCAAACCCCCTCGTACATAGATATAAACACCAACCTTCCCATCTTCCAATTTACTTCCTCAACCCATGAACTTCAGGGAAAGAGAGCGAATATGGCTGGGGTGACCATTAGGAACTCTCAGCGGAGAGCCTTCGCGACACAGACTTTGTTGTATGTTATCGGAGATGCATGGGTTTAGGAAGATGTTCGTTTGTTGTAATTAATCCCTTCCTTTTGTTGTGGTTGTCCCATCGCTTCCTAGGCGCTAGGTTGGTGTGTTGATGCTGTGCTTGCAGTGTCTCCCTGTACCACTTGCTCATGGAGCACCATCAACACAATGCAAAGGCCCCAGGATTCTTCAATGAAATGTATTTTCTGTCCTATATGTCCATTTGTCTATGCAATCAGCCAACTCTAACATAAGCTAAAAGCCTAAAAGAGCCATCTAAAAGCAAGCCAATTCTGAATCCCTGAATCTCTGGGTATCTCAAAAGAAAAAGCCTCCCAAACTCCGCTGCAGATTTGTACAGTTGTGCATCCACCACCCAGTATTCAAGGACTCCGTTCAAATGCATTCATGTCCATCCCCAATTCTCAGTCGTTCACCCAACGTGGAAAATCGTCTGCACCGGATCTGCTCACTCGTCATCATCATCATCGCCTCCGTATCTAGTATCCTCCAAGTCCTCGAGGCCGCCATCACCAACGTCCTGTCCCCAATCATCTTCATCCTCAGGATATTCTTCTTCATCCTCACCCTCGTCAACACCACGATCACGGTTTCCATGCATCCAAGACTTCTGCTGGTCATCGTCCACGTAATCGCCTTCATCATCACTCAACACAATACCTGCAGGAGGAGAATGAGGAGCCCGAGCAGAGGTTCTAGCGGTAGAACTCTCACCTCCAGCCTCACCCATCTCACTATCTCCATCATTTGTGACAGATTCTGAAGCAGAAGGCGAGTCTGGAACCGAGGAACCTGCACGCGAAGTGACTCTACTGGTAGCTGCGCTGCCTAACGCACCACCGCCCGGAGCATCCATGTCGTCAAATAGACCTTCGATATTCTGGTAGTTGATCTTTCTTGATAACGCGCGGCTCTTCATGACATTGGTAGCCGCCTCACCAGCTGAAGAAGCGGGACTCGTCTGGAGCTCTCCAAATTTTGGCACCTTCTTGCGATTGCGGGTTCGCTTGGGAGGTCCGTTGGCCGCCATTCGCTTCTGGTAGGCTTTGACTTGTTGCTTTCGGAGCCAATTCTTGTTCTCATTGACCCACACCTTCTCCTTTTTAGCGATATCTTCGGGGCTTAAAAGACAGTTCTGGACCTCGGGGTCGTTGGCAAATTCGTCATCTAAGATTTCTTCGTTATCGCTAATTTTCTTCGGTGGGTATGTGGCTTTGTGATTGGCCATGTGCTTCTTTGCGCGCTTTTCGGCCATGGCGTAAAGGGCGGCATGATGTTTGTTGTTGGGGTCGGAAATCATTTGCGTGGTTTTAGGATCGGAGATTATTTCCATGATTTCATCTTGAATTTTGTCTTCATCCCGTGACCATTCTTCAGGAACAATGATTTCTGGATTGCGTGCGCGGCGGCGATCGCGCTTTGGTGCAGAGGTCGTGGAGCCTGTGAAGCTTGCAGCGTCGTCCTCATCCTCGTCGTCGGATGTAGCGAGAAGTGCTTCTTTACCACCAAACTGCTTGGCGAGTTTCTCCAAAGCTTCGCTTGTTGGATTCTCTGCCGTCTCATCAACGAGATCGTCAAATTCAGATTGGGGTCGAGGCAGCTGTGCGGGTTGTGCTGGGATGGCGAAACCGTCGGCGTCGCGGCGGACTTCGACTGTGGGAAGAGCCTCATCTGGGTTGGGTCTTGTGGTTTTCTGGCGCTTATTTGGGTCTGCTTCATCGCCTTCTTGGTTCTCTTCCTCCTCCTCCTCCAAAAGCTGGCTTCTGCGCTTGCGCTTTCGAGTCTTCTTATTTTTGATGAACTCCTCCTGCTTTTCGTAGAAGGAAGGCGGATCATGGGCTGATTCCAAGAACTCATTATTGAGGAACTCCTCCACGGTGAGAGCGGAACTGGCAGTCAACTTGAACTCGTCCAGGCGCTTTTGGATTGTGGCCGTTGTGACCTTGACAACGTAGACGACTTCGGTGACTGTCCGACGGAAATTGTTCATACGAGCAGCCAGAATGAGACATGCACCACAGACACCAGAAGGTCTTCTGCCCATAACCATCCAGTCGAGACTCATTCGTTCAACTAGGCGTATTGCATCAACGGCAACCTTAGAGGTCATTTGACCAAACTCCAGCTTCATCGCGAATCGGAAGATCAGATCCTCGGGTAAGATTGGGATGATGCCTTCTCCAGACAAAGTGACTGCTCTGTGTAGAGCCTTGAAAGTATGACCAAGTTTGAAGACGTTAACCTGCCAAGAGTCAGCGGAATGAGCAATGGTGGTATTGAGGTTATTGAATTACCTGGAGTCTGTCGGCGAAATCAATAAGCATAACTCTGCAAGGACTATTCTTGCGACAAGCGCTGTACAAGCAAACCGCAGCAACCATATCGATTCGACGGCCTTGGATAAAGTTGGTATTGGCAGCGAGTTTGAAGATTTGAAGACCTTCGGCCACGGTTGTGTCTAGAATCTCAAGCTGTCCTGCAAATCCAGCCATCTGAGTCCGGCCTGGGTTTGGATTAGCTATTAATTCTCCAGGGTGTTGGTTACTCGAACTCACCTTCTCTGAGAGTCGACTCTCGATCCTCCCCAGCACCAGCGGCTCTTCTGAAGGCGGGACCCATACTACGGGCGGAACCCTGACCCTCACCAACATAAGAACCCTGAACAACAGCAGCGCCTCGACTATCCTCACCAAATGAAATCTCGGAAACAATGTTGGAATCATCGACGACGGTACCGCAATTGTGACAGATGCCATCCACGATTTGTGGAGCCGAACATTCTTTATTGGGACATAAGCGCTTGGCTGGTCGGGAAGCAGCAATATTGGCAGTGGCTCTGCGGATGAGAGGCGTCGGAGCTCGAATTTCTCTTTGATTTCGGATCGGATTGGGAGGTCGAGCTGCAGCACCTTTGGCGATTTTTGGAGGAGCCATTGTTGCGACGACGAGGACGACGGCGTCGATGACTCTTCTTCCTCCTACCCCGCCACTTCTACCCCGCGATAGCTAAGTCCTCTCCTAGCAAAATGATTTTCGTATCTTCGTAGCAAATGTGATCGTCGACTGAATGGGCGACCACACGTGATGAAGGTGGTTGTGGTTGGTTGGTGGCGATTGAGGAGATTTGAGTGTGGTGTTGATGTGGGAGTCGAAAAGTTTCGGAGATGTTTGCCTGGCGCGGTGGTCAAGTCGGTTCAGGTCGCACGGTTTTTGACAGAATGACGAGTTTTTTGGTTCAAGGCTTTGTGATTGCCTAAGCGAGTTAATTAAGCGAGATCTTCTTAAAGTGAGAAAATTCCACGAAATCTGTGAATCAAATCAAGAGATGGCAATGTTTGGTCAAAATGGACGGGTTGAATCTCAAAATTTCTCTAAATCAACCTATAGCAGACTCCATGCTTGGGGACATCTAGTGAATTTTGAAGATTGCTTCGGGACCGCTAGGTGAGCACGTGACACTGTTTGAAAGCCTCCCTCTGTACTACCTGAGTTCTGGCATGTGACGGGTTACACCCGTAAGTGGGACTTGGCAGCCTAAGGCAGCCTGCGTTCATCGCTATGGCAACTAGCCAGTTGCTTACTACTAGATTATTGTCAAGCATTCTTTTCTTCTCTCCTTAGAGTATTCTCTTTGTATTATATAGTAGCGTTAGTTTGAAATATAACTCTTGCTAGCCTATTATATAATTTTATTTAAAAGGTCGTATGTAAGTCACAGGAAGTCATGTGTATTCGCCTCTGATTTACCCGCTGTCAAATTTATGGTCAAGTGGGGCAAGAAGGGTCACGTGGACACTAGTAAAAGAGCTTCGGTGAAGTGATATTTCATTCAGGTGTACTTGACTTGATTCTTATTCCATTTCTACCTGCGGCAGAGCCTGTATATATAGAGCTCTGTATAGCTCGTATATATGTACCTTACGGACGAGTCTACAGGGCCTTCAGATATCGGGTCAGATATCGGGTCCGATCAATCGGATCAGATCGGTACTAAAGATACCGATATTTCAGGCAATATTCCTGACACCCGCTAGTTACTTGGGCCCAAGGGTCCCCAGCCTTATGAGTTCTCCATTTTTACTCGGGGGTTGGGTACAAATCTCTTGTGGGCCCCCATGGGGACCCGTTGCGCACCCTATTGTCACTCTACCAAACCTCCATGTTGACAACGGCTCCAACAAAGATGGTTCACTATGGTCCCCCTTTGTCCCTACCGCCGTCCAATACTCCGCCGAGCAGCTCGAGTCAATCATCATCCAAGCATGTTGTCACATTGAACAATGTCCAACAGTCCATTGAGATGGTCAAAGGCGTCGTTGCCATGGAGGTTACCTCCACTGCCCCAAATTGCACTTGCTCTGACACGCCAACTCATACGCCCACCCTTCCAGCATCCGCACAGCCTCCTACACTCGAGCAGCTCTTGCTAAAGCTCGTCAAGGCAAAGGCGACAGACTCGGCTGGAATGTCTGAAGATACCAAGCCTGACGACCTAGGAGATTCTCAGCTGGAGGAAGGGGTGGCTGAGGCTTCAGAAACGGAATATAAGGTGAACTTACGCGTCTCATATGGTGCTGTTGCTATGCACTAAGAGAGACTCTCACCCACAGGGTTAGGGGTTCATATTTGCTATCTACGACGCTGATAACTAGCTACATATTAAAGGTTACCCAAGGCTACTGGAAACAGTGGTGATCTGGGCGGAGGTAGCCCAGCTCCAACGCAATCTTCGCTTTCAGCACCTGTTCAACAAGGGCTCAATGTCTCAGGCCAAATGGAGTCAGCTTATTGCAGCAGGTCCAGTTACCCCAGTTAGTTGGGGCGGCAATGCCGGCACAGCTGAATGCTACAATCTGAATACATAGTGAACCTGGGGTGATTGCAGTAGTTGATGTCGATTGATCATCCTATGTTATAGTCATGGATAATAAGAAAAACTTGCAACTTATCAAAGCCCATTCGTATGCAAAAGAATGGATTGATTCCTATTATAAGTTGCTTGGATGAATTTAAGTTAATTACCTGCTACTGAACCTCAAGCTTTTAAATCGTCCTCCTGGCCGGGCATACATTCTCATTATAGTCAGGAGGAAAACCTATATCCCGATTACTTTCAAACAAATTAAGAGCACCACCACCACAAGCACCAGGATTATATCCAGTGTTGTACCACGCAGCAATATCATTTGGCTGGCCATCAGCAACATTCGAATAGTGGTACCAATCACCACCGGCGATACCATTTGGACAAATGGCTGGCATTTGCCCACCGATAGGGTAAACACCTGTGAAATAGGCAAAAGTGCATGTTCCGGGAGACCATATGTCGTTGGGTGTATCGACGCCGAATTCGAAGTTCCACCAGACGCAATTGAAAATTCTGGTACAGGCATGGCAGCAATCGAGTTTGTTGATAGTAATTATAGAAGGCGCAGTCGAAACGTTGTTCCCAGGCACTGCTGCAAGGGCCGGAGGAGGCGAAGGAAGGTTAAATGCGAAGCTCGGTTCGCAATACGCTGGGACGGTAGTTGACCCACCATTACCGTAAGAGGTGCAGGTGGAGGACTTGAAAATATTGTCAGCATTCATCTGATGGATTGCGGAAGTTGCGTACCAAAGTGGTTTTAGAGTAGAGGTATGTAGACACGGTCTGTGTAATTACGGTTGATGGGGCGCAAGATGAGGGGTTAGATCTGGCCTCAATTAGAACGTCCCGCTTATCTCTGGCTTCAATTGGAACATGTAGGTTATCTCTGGCCTTAATTGGCACATCCGGAGGCGTAGTTGGTTCTGGTATTGCGGCGCGTTTATAGTCTCCCGTGCATCCTGGTCCGATCCATCCATAACATTGAGGGCCTCCTGGGACGGTAGAAGGAGACGGTTTTGTACCATAGGTTATCGGTGTTTCTGAAGGAAAGATGGTCTGTAAATTGTATTGGTACTCTTCAGTGTATAGTACAGACGTCCACGGGGAGATTGTATCGATAGATGTCGACTGGATATCTGTTACCAGGGGTATTCTCAAATAACAAAAGCAAGTGAACATACCGTATAAATAGTCGTGGTTGTAGTCGAAATTCCAGAGTAGCACGGGGGAATCCAATACGCGGCGTTAACTGCGTCGTTACTATCCCGTGGATTGACGGTACTCTTCATATAGCAGGGACCTGTAGGATATCCCCAATGCCAAGCAACAGCGATACAACCTGGCGTTAAATCGCATGTAACCATGCACTCAAATATACCAGTCGTCCAGACGGGACTCCCCATATCCCCTCCATAAAGGTCAGTGCCACACATGAGATGGTATTCTCTTAGATAATATGTTTCGTTCGCTCCGTTTTGGTTCGGACAAATGGATGACCGAAATGCTCCCCATGATCCCGAAGCCGATGTTTGAGAGTGCGAATACGTGCTCTGAAGCATGCATGTACCTCCCGGCAAGATTGTTCCTACGCCCGGAGCAAAGTTGACGTAAGTACAACCATTCAGAAAATTAGCCTCGCACTCATCAATGCAATCCTGAAACGTGGTTGTGATGACCTGGAGTATAACATCGCCCGGACGCTGCGAGTTGCATTCGGTGACATAGCATGTGCCACCGTCGGGAACATCCAAGCATACACTATTGGAGGCTGGGCATTCTGGTCCTTCGGCACTAGGTAGATGGGCGGCCATCATACCGTTATACACGACTGGAGCGTTAAGGGCCTTCCTCATATAGCAGGGGCCAGGTGAGCCGGGAATGTACGAAACATCTACGCATGGAGATGTAGTTGAGCAGAGTGCGATACAATCCTCGAGAGTATCTGTCCATCCTGGACTGCCGGGGATATCTACACCAGGACGATCATATCCGCATTCGATCACATACGTTAATTGGGAGGCCGGATCAACGTATGTCTGCTCGTTATCGTTGGGGCATTCGAGTTGAGCAAGCGCGACATTTGCGAGACTTGATAAGGAAAGAAGCACGAGGAAGACTGGTGAAATCATCCTCGTTGAAGGCAAGACGAGAGATTGAAAAAGAATGCGAATTTTTTGGATTGAAAATCTAGATCCTGCGGACCCGATTCGAATCTTGTAGTACTACTACTTCCTATGGCAGAATCGAACGATGTCTGGCCAAGCCAAGGGGATAGAAATTTGAGGTTTCAATACGCCATAGTCCATTTCCAAGAAATTGTTTGGGTTATGAAGTGGCTAAAATTAGACCGGCTACCACCACTCTTGTGGACGTTTCTTAATTCAGTTGCATGGCTAGGCTATTGCCAATTTCGAATTACGCCAACACAGGGGCCGTACCCATCTTGGCGTATGGCAAGATCCGAGACTGCTTCGGTAGCTTAGCGTCGCGCCACATATAAAAGGTCGGCGGATGAAGCGCAACCTCCATCCCACTCCGTTCCTAAGAGCTTGGCCTGACGGTATTGTACCTTGAGACCACGTCTCCTAGTAGTACAATATATGATAACTAATGATAACGGCCTGTGCAGCCGAGCCAAGCAATCGATCGGATCGACCCATGACCTCTGATTGCAACGATATGGTGAGAGGTCAGTCAGCCTTTCCCAAAAGGAGGCGTTTCTGTGGGGAAGGTACTCGAAGGTATGTACTTCACTGCCGCTAGGCCGAATCACCAAGAGAATTAGAACTTTTGTATTCTACTGGTCGTAAGGTGATTACAATCACGACCATTGCCTCGCAAGCTATGGTGAGTTTTGTTGGCAGGTCTAGAAGGTACAGTGGTGTCTGAGGTCCGAGCTGTCATCGAGCGCTCGCTTAGCGCAATCCAATTTCCCTCACGACCGGGCCCGTTTTCGCAGAGATTACGGTCTAATGATAGCGCTAGACGTGATATCATGAGGCCTGCCACGTCGGGCCGCGTTCGCCCTCCCTCTGTCTGCGCCTATTGAAGCTCTCCCGACCTAGTTCTAGGCACCATAAGACATGTGATGCATCACATGACTCAGGGATCACTTTATCAGTGTGACGTGTTCTATGAGTAATAGGGAGATTCCTGTCGATAAGTACAGACTACTGTAATTGGTTTGTTCATTAGTATCTTCACAACCTAATAATCCAACTTGGTCACTCCACATTCTCGTCCGTCACGTGACCATATTGCAAGAGACCAAATTACTTTCGAGCTAGGGAGTAGTGGGAGATTGACTATCTTAGAGCTGTTTAGAGGAGTAATAAGCCAGCTCGGATGACACACTATATTATAAAGGGATGGCTCCGTTGGTTTGATAATCGAATGTGTTGCGCGAATAAGGTCTTATTACTGGAAACTTCTCAGCTCATAAGCTAGGTATTGAGCAGATAATAGAGAAGAGAGAACTTACACACGCGAAGGTATATAGCTTTTAAGACTTAAAGACATTAATTAATACGAAATAGGTGACGTAGCTCCCTCCAAACGCAACCTCTGAATATCAACCTTTTGATCAAGGCATCATTCAAAACTAGAAAACACACGTCAAGAGGCAGTTTGTTATATTTATGGCAAAGACGTTCCACAAAAGCAAGAACCTGTCTAAAGAGATGTATATTACGTGTAATTAAACAGGGAGTTCAAGTATGGGTATAGGATATCACACCTGCAACGATTTAGTCTTGTTGGCACTGTAGCCAGTGTATTGATTTCGGTGTTTTTCCTGCTCCTTATATAGACATTTGGACAGAATCTGACCAGACGATTAATTCGATATGAAACTTCCGTCATACAATATAATAGCGCGGTATTATTAGGCTGTTCCTAATATACGCAAGTATATCTCTCCTTACTGCGGTCCTTAGAGTGAACGAGTCAATGATCATACGGAGCTTGATAAGCTAGTTGATAAGATTGTAGAGGAAAATACAAAGTAGGAGGTTGATTTAAAAGGCGATGAAGGTGGGTTGTCATTCGAATAGTTTCGACATGTGGCTTTTGAAGGCGACATAAAAAGCGGTCAGAATCGGCAGAATCGGAAAAAGTCCCTGGCGATGTGGGATTTGTTGACCGCTCGCTGGCTCTGTTCGTCTTCGCGCGTGAAAAATACACGACTTTTTCCACCGCGCCGTTTGCACCTCTTGACATCTCAAGTCGCTCCTTGTCTTACCTCGAGATCAAGTCGCAATCATGGCAGACGATAAGATGAAGGGAATGGAGCATTCCGAAGTTCATTACTTCAACAGGTCAGTTTTTCCCTTACTCACCTTGAAGCCTCAATATGTGCTGACGTTTGGATAGCTATAACCATCACGGTATGCGATGATACTGTAGAAGCTTGGTGACGATATGCTAATCTGCGAATCAAGGCATTCACGAAGAAATGTTGGTGTGTACCTTCAGCTTTGCTTCCTTTCCCCTGAGGCTACCTCCTGACCACGAGCAGAAAGATGAAGTCCGAACTCGATCATACATGAACGCCATCGTCCAAAATAAGCACCTCTTCAAAGACAAGATTGTCCTTGATGTTGGCTGCGGAACTTCCATCTTATCCATGTTGGTTTCTTCTCCAGACCACCAACCAGCGCTAACAGATCAGGTTCGCCGTCAAGGCAGGAGCCAAGCACGTAATCGGAGTCGACATGTCTACAATCATCGAGAAGGCCCGCGAGATCGTCGAAGTCAACGGCATGTCGGATAAGATCACACTTCTGCAAGGCAAGATGGAGGAAGTTGAGCTACCGTTCCCGAAGGTCGACATCATCATCTCGGAGTGGATGGGTTATTTCTTACTGTACGAATCCATGCTGGATACTGTCTTGTATGCACGAGACAAGTACCTTGCGCCCAATGGTTTGATCTTCCCTGACAAGGCTACCATTTTCATGGCTGGTATTGAGGATGGCGAATACAAGGATGAGAAGATTGGCTGTGAGTCACTTGTCTCCCAAAAATACTGAAAAATATGCTGATGACGCAGTCTGGGACAATGTCTACGGATTCGATTACTCACCCCTCAAGCATACCGCCCTCACTGAGCCTCTTGTTGATACTGTCGAAATCAAAGCCGTCGTAACCGACCCTACGTCCGTCCTTACCCTCGATCTCTATACCTGCACAACCGCAGACCTTGCATTCTCCTCACCCTTCGTCCTGGACTGCCGCCGCGATGACTTTGTCCATGCACTCATCGCATGGTTCGACATCGACTTCACCGCCTGCCACAAGCCCATTCGCTTCTCCACCGGTCCCCACACAAAATACACACACTGGAAGCAGACCGTCTTCTACCTGAGAGAGGTCCTGACCGTCCAACAGGGGGAGCAGATCCGAGGTGTGTTGGAGAACAAGCCGAACGAGAAGAACAAGCGTGACTTGGACGTCAAGATCTCATACCAACTTGCGACGGACGACCCAGCAAGACAGGCAGAGGGTTCTTGTGAGTATAAGATGTGTTAGTGAAGCTGGCACGGTGGATGGGTGGAAGGGTATCTTCGCGGCTGTAAGCGCAGACCCTGGTTTCTTTAATAATTTTCTAGATACTGAGGTTTTCTGGGCCTTATCTGGGAATGGATACCTTCGGCGTTTATGATCTGAGCGCAAATGAAGGAAAGTAGATTTGTGCATTGGCATAGCGCGGCCTGTACGCATCTCGGGCATTTTCTGATTGAGATGGTATGGATTTTCAGATTCAGAAATGGAAAATAGATGATAGATGGGTTTCACATGAAATCAAAAGTCTATTATCTTCCAATGTTCAAGTTCGATGCTACTGCAGACTGACTGCTCGTGTTTGGACCTCAGCCTCCAAACCTTTCCTTTGTTAGTTCTCTTCAAGTGAAACTTTCCCAGCCCAGCAATGATTAGCGCAAGGAACGGCCCGCTCAAAATCTCAAAATCGAGACCCTGCAGGTGTCACATGATTTAGCTCCCTTCTCGAGTGATGATGTCAACAAAGCTTGATCTTCGCTGATGCGCTGATCCTGAGGCAAAGAAGAAGGTAAATAGAGATCCACCCTAGTTTCTCTCCTCATCCGGATTTCTCACAAGCCACACATCATATTCATGAGTTCCCCAATCGGCCTGCAAACAAGCAGAATGAGCGCAGCATTTTTTTTTCGATCCGCAAGTACTTGTGCACCTACGAGAATTTCTTCAGATCAAGCAAGATGTTAACATCCACGCATCCACGGGTTCATCATCATTGGCATTGAGAATACGAACATCAACACGGCTCCTGGCGTAAAGCTCGACGAAAAGCACAAGTCATTGTGGGGAGTGTTTTAGAAGTGCGCTCCTCTCCATCTTTTCCTTTCTACACCGAGAAAAGGGGGCCTGAGCAATGTCACTAACGCTTGACATAGTTATTTGCTGGAAAGCCTAGCTTGAAGAAGTTGCAGCTATGGACTGTAAGTTCCCTGTGTTCTTGAATTTGAGGCTCGCTGTGATCTACTCTCAACCCGCGCAAAGTTCATTCTACCACGGCGAGCAGAGAGAACAAAAGGGCCAGATGACGATCAGAACACTAACACAACAGCAGGACGAAGCAACGTTCTCCGACCCTCTAAGTAAAGCCCAAGGCCGCTAGCAATACCAAGCATAATGGTACGGCCTCGTAGCCGCCTTCTTCGAAATCCACCAACTCTCCCACTCCGTCACCAGCTCCGGAAACCCAATAACTATGGACTTGAAATCGAAATATAAGATTAAGGGGATTGTGATGGAGAACGTTATTGAGAGTATCATTAAGATCCAGACGGGTGAGGCTGAGGCTGAGGCTGGGGAGAAGATTGTTGGTGTCGAGAATCGATGGAATGGGAAGATTCCTGAAGGTTCTATTGCGAGTGTGAGCGCCATTTTCTTTGGGCTGTTTGGTAGGGAGGGAAGGGGCTTTGCTGGATGAAGATTTGGGCTATGTTTAAGGGTTTGAAATGGTTTTGCTGACAGTTGAGAAAAGGCTTTCAGGAATCTGAATAGGGTGGCCGTACCTGCATTTGTAGATGTACCGAAGAATGAGGAGGACAAGGCAAAGAGATTTGAGAATTCTGTCTTGAGGATTTTACTTTATATGTGTTAGAATTGATGATGGATATCAGACAAATGTATGATCATATTGTTTTAATATCTCTAAATATAGTCTGGAATTTATTGTCCAGAGTTTTGCGTCGCCCATTTTCCCATCCCTCACCCCATAAGGATTTTCTATCTTGGGTATCTCGGCTACAAGAACTGTCGTCAATTATTTCAAGAAGTACAAGTTCTATTTGTTTGTCGATGAAGCCCACTTTATTGGCGCCCTTGGGTATGTGAATTCTCAATTATTTCTATTCCTGTGGCATTATCAAACATCCGTTTGGTCCGTGACCGAGGTTTGAGGGTCGGAAGATATCTTACCATCCTGGGATTGTTTCTGTCACACTTTTCGCCCGTAATCCTTCTCGGACAAATTAAGGCTAACCATGGAACTTTACAGTCCCCGAGGCCGCGGTATCTGCGATTACTTCAACATCGACCCCTTGGAAGTTGATATTCTCATGGGTACACTTACCAAATCTTTCGGAGCAAATGGCAGCTACGTCGCAGCGAACAAGGCGATTATCGACAAGCTCCGAGTTACAAACGCTGCGATGCTCTATGGTGAGAGCTCTACTCCCCCAGTTCTAATGCAGATTCTCTCTTCACTGAAAATCATCGCCGGAGAAGCGGTCCCCGGACAAGGCGAAGAACGCCTCCAACGCATCGCCTTCAATTCCCGTATCTGCGATTGGGATTGAAGCGTCTTGGCTTCGTTCTGTACGGCCATGACGACTCACCTCTTATTCCTGTTATCTTGTACCATCCAGGAAAACTGCTAGCGTTCTCCCATGAGATGCTCCGGCGCAAAATTTCCATTGTCATAGCTGGCTATCCTGCTACACCGTTGATCTCTGCTCGTGCCCGCTTGTGGTGTCGGCTGCTCATAACAAGGATGATATGGACCGTCTTCTTGCAGCGTGTGACGAGGTTGGAGATCTGCTGCAGCTCAAGTTCAGTAGTGGTATTGCAGGCGGGACTGACACGCTGCCTGAGAGCACCACGCAAGACGAGGGCAAATAGAGGCGCAGTGCTCAAGGTGGATGCACTATTCAGCCTCCGAGGTGGAGTTTGAAGGATGTCCTTGCGAATGGGTTGCAGGATGCTAAGATGCAACTCAGACAGGGTGCAGTGTCACCCGAGTTGGAAAAGTGATCCATGAGAGACGTTATATATCATTCCTATTCCTTGCAACGCGACACCTATTTCTGGCAAGTACCCCTAAGCAGAGAAACCCTTTCTCCAACTAAGGGGGTAACATTATTAATCCGAGATTCCGCCACACCTCAAAAATGCTAGAGCTTTGGCGAGTTATAACTCCACACCAGCGTTCATTTATCATATGGGCCTTGGTATTTAATTTGATTGGAAGGCACTCAATTAGCCACGAAAAAGGTGCGTCTTTATAACTTTGTTTAGTAAGGAATTAAGTGAGGTTATTAAAAAGTATCATTTTTGACCCCTCGTTTTCCCCACTTGTTTTACACAACAACCCAAATTTAGGTTTGCTCAGGACTTTCAATTATTATAATTAAATAGGATACATATAACATACTTAAAACTTAAATTAAAATATTTAAAGGTTAATGAACAAATAAAGCCCAAAGTGAGGGACAGGATTCTCATACCCCGAATTTCGCTTAACACACATATAAAATCAAGGAATCTTAAAATCAGTCAACTTCAGCCCTTTCTAAAAACATAATTCTTTAATTAATTAAAAATCTAAAAAGAGAGAATTAAATATTAACCTCTAATTAATATTCCCTACAATTACCACAATAGTCAGAATACTAGTTGTGTGATTTTGATCAAAGAGAAGATGATGAGTTTTGGTGTGTTTCGCTAAAACACCGATTAATAATGGCTAGTACTGTAGAGCACTTCAAAAGTCTCCGGGAGAAGCGAGGATACTGTTGTTTTTAACGCAAGGCGCACAGGGATGATAGATCGGCCCATTATTCATGAGCGGGCCACCAGGTTATGCATACTAATCGGTACACAGTAAATTTAGGTCTCGGGGAAGTCCTATCCTCCGTGCATAAAATTAGCATTTGAGGTGTGGCTTACGTCTCGGCCCCGCGTCTAACAAAATTAAGCTCCTTGCTTGACGAAGTAGCTTAGATGACTACTGAAACACTCTAATAGGGCCACGCGAACTATATCGGGGCTGCCCGAAATTGGAAGTCTGTACTGTACAACGTAGGCGGATTCGTCACCTCTGGGACGCTCTGCAATAAGTCCATGAAGTGGAAGTACACTTTTTCATTCCCGCACGGTATTCTCAACGCGAGTCATATCTTTAGGGTATGTCGTAGTCAATTTAAATCTTTGACCATGATAGAAAGATCTTCTCCTTATTTTGATGCATTTTTCTTTCCCCTGAGAAACATAAAATTTGGAGTTCGAAGTCGAACTTGGACATGACGCGTAGGTTTTGGGGATGTTGATCTTGGCATTCTCCGCAAACGGTGGACCTATGGAATTGCTGCTTACGAGGACGAGAGACTTGCGAATCTATTGGCTGTCATTGAGCTTGATTTCAACAGGTCGTTGAGATCTACAACAACGTGCTCTCAAAGAACATGGTAGCAAGGGAATTGCAAGTCTTGGCGGTGTGCCTTGAATAGCCATGTTCCCTGCATATTCGTCGACGACTCGACGACTACATTGTGAAGTACAAAAGTGAGGGTCTAAAAGTGTTAGATTATTATTTAAGAGTTCATTGCCGTTTGCACTTTACATAGTCTCTCCTCAACAGCTTTCTCTCCTGGTTATTCAACTTCATCTCTCTACCTCCCGCCTGACAGCCATTACGCCAAGTTGTTTTCATCTGAACGACTTTCAAACTCATTTTACAGCTCTCCAAAATGGTTCACTTCAATTCAGCAACGCTTGCAACCTTTCTAGCTGCAGCTTCCTCCATCACACTGGCCTCAGCACACCCAGGAGAAGTTCACGATGCGGTTCATGTGAAGCGCGAGATCGAGACCCGAAACTCCCTCGCTACGGCACACAAACGATCTCTCGGTCTTTGTGCCAACAGCTTGAACGCTCAATCTTTGAATGAGCGATCTATTGCGAGGCGTGCGGCTAAAGCCAAGGAGCTGCGTGCGGCTCGCGGTCTTCCAAACAGTATGTCTCCAGTTTTGACTCAAAACTGACTTAACCTTGAGATGATAATGACACTAAATGCAGAGCCATTCAAAACTCGTCGCGATCTCACAGAATTGGAAGACTTTGACAATGTCAACCATAACTTGACTGGGACTATTACGGACTACTCCGTGGATACTCTCTTTGCCGCCAACACCAGCTGCATTCTCACCCCTGAGACAACCATTGGCCCATATTGGATCGAGGGAGAATTAATCCGCTCCAACCTCACCGAGGGTAAGGCAGGCGTTCCAATACACTTAGAGCTTCAGGTAAGGATAGAACCTAAACGAGTAAAGAGACCAATTTGACTAAGGCCATCACGTAGTTTGTCAACGTCGAGACATGCGAGGCAGTACCCGACCTCATGATTGATACTTGGGGAGCAAATGCCACCGGAGTCTACAGTGGTGTCTACTTCGCAGGAAATGGTGCTATCTCCGCCAACCTTGGAAGCCTGTCTGAGAACTACAACCGTGGCGTGCAGCCCACCGACTCCGACGGCGTGGCCGCATTCGACACCAACTTCCCAGGCCACTACGACGGGCGCGCCACACACCAACACACAATCGTGACGCATAACTACACCCTGCTTCCCAATGGTACTTACAGCGGTGGAAGTGTAAACCATATCGGCCAGATCTTCTTCGAAGAGAAACTTCGTTCCGCTGTCGAAGCAGTTTATCCATACAACACCAACACGCAGGCAATTACCAGTAACGATAACGATACGTGGGCTCCAAGCCAATCGGATAATGATTATGATCCTTATCCCGACTATGTTTATCTTGGGGATGAGATTACGGATGGGCTTTTGATGTGGCTGCAGATTGGGATTAATGTCACTGCAGACGTCACGTCTGCGGAGAGTGCGGAGGGTAGACTCACTGCTAACGGCACTGTTGCGTTGGGAACGCTTGATGATTAGGGGAACGTTCCGAGAGGTCATAGGTAGCTGGTCTAAAACTTTTGTAAAAGACACGTATTTTCTTTCAACTTGGAAGTTTTAAGACTCTCGTGAGAGCCTTGAGCTACTTCCCTAGCCTCTTAATCTCCTTGCTTCTAAACTGACCCAAAAGTGTATTCCTCCACACTCTTCCCACGGAACAGGTTACCCTTCCCACTTCCACGGTTGTTCTCCCTTGCTCCTCGTCGGTGGCCGCGCAAGACCATCCATTCTCTACACATCTCTCTCTGGCTCATCAATGCGGGATTCCGGGCTGAATCCTTTGTCCAACATATGCGTTTTGAGGACTCCAGCCAGCCAGCCGCGCCAAGCACGGGCGTTGGCTCTCGCTGACATGAGCGCGAGCCAGTTCCGAGACCCTGATCCTCACGAAATTCCCTTTCGCCTCGTCGCCTACGTATGTGTCGGTGGCTGGGATAAAGACTACAGTTGTGTAGAATGGAGGTATGGTTCTGCCGTATATTTTGTGGCTCAATTCGTAGGAGAGAGCGGCTTTGGTGCTGGGTTCGGAAAAGACGGTCCATTTCATCGTAATCCACCGCGAAGGAAGTAAAAATATATAGATCACGGACATGAGCGAGAAGCTCAAAAGATTTGCTGAGCAGCTGACAACGGAGAGTCGGCAGGTGGAAACAGGGCCTTAAGACTTGTGTCACTCGACGAAGATAAGATTTGAGACGCGTTTATTGAAATCAGTTGAAAGGTACGAAGGCACGGGCAAATAAAAACCAGATATCGTCAGGGTCACTTCAGCGGTTGCTTCAGCGACCATTGCGTAATTTCCAGGCCTCTAATCGCCAATTTTCAGCCTTGACAGCCCTGAACTGCAACGCCGAATCGTGATTGCAGGGCTCTGTCCGAGGACTACAGGGTGTCTGTTAGGCTACTAAGGACGGCTTGGGGGGGGGTGTTTCTTTTTTTTTTTTTTTTTTT
>NXFV01001784.1:0-68033 GCA_002803225.1 Gamarada debralockiae
AAATGTTGAGGTGTAAGTAGACTATATTATTTCATTGCAGTCGAAACGTAGACGGAGATGACTGCCTGCATCTTGATCCTTATGTACTGTACGCTCTCGCGCGTATGTGCGTATGACACCTTCGAACTCCAACCCTTCTATTGCCCATTCCGTTGCCATCTATATCTATTCATGATTATTTGACACCAATGTCCTGTGCCGAGGGCGAGAGGACCCATGGATCATTTGAAACCCCTTCCTTTTTGAGACCCCGAATAGCTTGTTCCCTGCAGTATAGATCAAGCTCTAGTGCAACTGAAGGAGCATGTCGAAACGCAACGTGCTAGTAAGAAGGAGAAGCTAAAAGCCATTGCTTAAGCTGTTGGCGCTTAGGCGTATTGATCTTTGGTTTCCTCCAACACCTTGTCTTTTTGTAGAGTTAGCTGTAGTGTATGTCTAGCAGCTCGAATCTGATGGTCCGTAAACCCGTTCTTTGCTCGTATCTTATAGAATGGAACGTTGAAATCAAGGGCTGTTTTAATACGGATTCGGTCGCTGCGGGTCATAGGAGGGGAGTACCGCCTTTAAGGGGTCTGCGTAGTATTAACTTGAGAGTCTAGATCAGGAGAAGGGGCTGACTCGGCCGCGTGCCCATCTAGGTGTCCCGGGACTGCGTAGAGGCTCGAGAGGTTTGTGTAGGGATATCCTGAGAGTCAAGGATCTCGTAAATACGCAGTGTTTTCGGTGTAGAAAGTATGGCTTAGATATCCATTGTCGTGATAGTTGTGGAGGTAGTGTAGTGCTAGTGATAGTGAGAATCCGACGATTTTTTAAACCCGGCAGAATCAAGTCACATAGTAGCATCTAAAAGAATCTACGTGTTTGATTGGCTGAAAAGCTTGGTAAGCACAGCCGGTAACCCCCTTGTCTGAGTAGGGATTTACGGTTTATTTAAGGGGGGGATAGTAGAACCTTTGGTATGAGTCACACTAGGTGGCAACAGTTGATCCTCAAGAGTATATATAGAGCACTTCCTACTGTACAATTAATATATCGTCACTGAAAACCCCAACAAAATAGTTACTCCCGTCCATCAAGGTCCCTTCACAAGATCCGTTTCTAGTACCTGGTTGAGATCGTGACTACGGCTGTGTGACGGAATTTGACCCGCTAACCGATGAGCTTCTTGCAGTATGTGTTTCGGAATACATTAAAGGTGTTAAGGCCGAACGAGTATCTTCGAATTACGTCTTCCTCGCCTTCGATCATGACGAATCAGACGATATTGTAAGGCAAAATCATGTATTCATCGATAACTAAGGAGGGGAGGCTCGTAGGGTTGCCAGAACCCTGGATAGGTATAAGCAAAGCTAAGCCTAAGCGATAAACCGTTACTATAGCAACTGACAGATCAGCACCAGCAGCTCTTCAAGGATGACAGTAAGACACAGCTCGGTGCCCGTACTCTTACATTATCGATTTATATCCCATAACTATATCTAGCAAATCCTGGCAGCAAAATGGTTCCGAAGACGAGAATTCTTAGAGACAACGCTGTGTAGGGCATATTTCCCACTGCCTAGATTATTGGAATCAAAGGTTTTGTACTTTGAACCAAGAGAAGACGAGGACATAGACCAAGGGAGTAACTTGGATACGACAGTAGCTCCTGCGGTCCAAAAAGGCCGTTTTGCCCTTTCTAAGAGCAGCTCATGTAGAGACTCGATATTGTCTGGTTTGCTGAGGCGGACAAGCTCTTGTAGGGAAATTGAGAGGAGCTTGTCGTCAGTTGGTCCATTATATTTTTCTTCATCAGGATCCCACTCCGCTGAAGGGTTCCTTGGTGTTCGCTTGAAATATCCAAAAGAAGGCACTGTTATATCATCCTTCGAACATATGAGGAAGAAGACCTCGGTGTCAACAACAAATCTCAAGTACTGTTCTAAGACTAAAGCGCAGTGGTGAAATCTAGGCCAATCGGATAATCCATTCAGGGAGGAGTTGGCAAAAAAGAGCAGAAAAATCATCCATGTTGTTGTTGTCGAATACCGAGTATGAGAGTGGCCATCTGTCTCCCATATTTGGATTTTCTCGTGAGGGGATGCACCAGCCTCCAGCATAAAACGAACTAGTTCGTGTTCCTGCCCTACAGTAGAAGATAGCAGCAGGCTTAATTCATCGGTACCTTTCACCAAAGAAGGATTCCTCGATACCTGTTGAATGACACCGTCGAACTGGCCGTGCCAGGCAGCACAATGGATAAAGGAGATATCATCTTGGCCACTAGATTCGATATGTTGGTTAGGCATTATTAATGCAGTGCCCCATTGGATGATTCCCGAGTTTGTTTCAGTCTCGTTTGGGTAAGAGTATGGAAGTCGTCTCCAGCTATCCATAACCTTCCCAAGCTCCTCTGCGAAATTGTAGGGCGGCTTGCGACCCTCCAAGGCCATATCCACAAGCATTAAAAGACCTTTGTCGAAAAGGCTATGAAAAGAATTTTCTGTATCTAGAAAATATTGTCGAGACGTACGCGCGAACTTTGCCTCAGCTAGATATAAACGACAGTAGACATCGTCGAGGTTGAAACCCGGGAGCCGGCTCTTAATTTCACTCTGCCTCTCTTTATCCTGAAGGTAATCTCGCACAGTTCGATGGAAGAACTGGACGGTACAGTTAAAGTAAAAATCATGGGAAGATTTTGGGACCATCTCAAGTAAACCCTTAGAAAGACTATCGAGCTGTGGGCGTAGCCTGACATAACGTTTCTCGATTTCAGCGTCCGTATACCCTTGAACAGGAGAGTTAAAGGGGAAATTGGGGTCTTTATTGAGGTCCTCGAGCCATGAAAAAGCAAGAGCGTTGAGAACTCCTCGAGGATGATTGCCAGTCGCGACGAGAAGCATCTGGTCAGATCTTTTGCGGTCATTCGGATCAATTGAATCAAGTATCTTGGCAAACAGATCGTCTAAGCCTTTTGGAACTGCGTTCAGCTTTTCTTGAAGGGCGGTCTCCGAGTCATGGTGGCCAATACCGCCCAAAAGTGAGCGAACGACGAGACGGGCCCATAGGAATACACCATCCGCCATTCTGACTATGTCTCGTACCAGCTCCAAGTATCCGTCTTTGATTCTGTCGAAGTTTGGATCCTTCTCGAACATCGCCCTTGCAAATCGATTGATATCACCTCTCGTTAGCTCGTGGAGGCGAAGTCGAAGTTTCGGATCGTTGGAGAAAGTAAACATAAATTCCGTATGTGGCCGACTGCTTACGCAAATCTTGATATCCGTGGAGTCTGTCCAGCGTTGGAGATTTTCAGCCAGTTTCCAATGCTCAACGCTATCACCTTGAAATTCATCAAGCCCGTCGATAAAGAAGCAAAGCCGATGCCCTGGAAACGTTCGCTTAGAGATCAACTTCTTAAATGCCTCTATGACTTCCGGCACTCGAAAGGCGGTGCCCTCGGGCTCCGGGGTTTCAAAATCCAGGGTATCCCATTGCTCTGGAAATAATTCTGAGATGAGTTCCGGGTATTGTTTAAGCGTCTCAAAGAGAAGAGCTCTGAACAGTCCCTCGAGAGACATTAGTAGCTCTGCACCAGAATTCCAGAAGTAGAAGTGAACAAAGACCAATTTTCTATCCCCTGCCCAAGTTTTCAGTTCCTCCTTCAGACGAGGGTGTTGAGAGAGAAACTTCATCAAAGTGGATTTCCCCGAGCCAGCTTTGCCAGAGATATGATAAATCTGATTACCTGATCTCAGCCATGCAAGGAACGCTTCGCGTGTCTCTCTTCGTGTGTCTGCTTCGGAAGAAGTGGATTCCTCATTCCATCTAGACTTCGGGACGTCAACGTCGCTGCTCCGTCTCCGAGTATTTAGGCTCTCTGGGCCGTCGTTACCCTTGTCACCCTCGTCTTCAGATTTTTCATCTCTGGAGGTTTCCACTTTCTCCCCTTGATCGGGTTGACCAATTCGATTCTCTTCTTGGACGGAAGCTGTATCTCGAGCAGCTCTGGCTTTCTCTCTATCGCCTTCTTTTTCATTTTTAGGGCCGGAAGTTTCAGCTTCAATAGCTAGAGCCTCTCCTTCGCCTTCTTCATATTTACGACCAGAGATATCATCTTCACTGGCTGGAGCCCCTCCATCGCCTTCGTCCACATTTTTAGAGCCAATTTCAACAGCTTCGGTGATGGTGTTCTCTCTAGTGTCGCTGGGAAATGTGGGAAACGTGGGATCTTGGATCGAAGCAGGTCGTTCACGATATTCCTCTTCGAGGATCCAACTGAAAGTGCCGAGCTCTGCATCCGCAATGGCATCTACACGTGCGAACATGTTGTCAAAATAAAGCCGGCGGAGAACATGGTTTTCCTTCGAAACAGACTTTGCCATAACCTGTAGCTTGGACAAAGCAGATCGAATCTCTACCAACGAAAGGGTCTGCTGTTGCCTATCGATTGCTCTCGTCTCGTTTGATTTGATGAGCCCCTGTACCCGCTGTTCAAGTTCTGTCCGAAGGCAGGTCATTTGGATTGCGCTGTCGCTGGACATCTTTTTCCCTTCTCTTTCAATCCTGTCAAGTTGAACTTTTACGGATGACTGTTGTTCACTACAGTTCGCTGTCAGTTAATGCTGTCCGGAGACTCTCGCAAGACATTAACTCCTACCAGAGCATGAAATTCAATCGAATGAGGATTTGCGAACGGTACTTGCCAAGTCTATTCTCAACAGAAGCTATCTCCTTCTCTTTCCTCATGCTGGCAACTTTGACCTTGAGGCTCTGCCATTTAGAGTTCTTCTCGGTAGCCTGTAGCTTCTTCAAGATCTTTGACAGATCGTGGGACAACTCGTGGCATTTGTCAGCAAGCTTGCACAATTCTCTCTCGTGCTTTGTTTTCCCCTCTACGTCAGAGGTCAAATCGTCGGTAACTTTCTCAAGATCGTCGATGATTACCCCGATATGGGCGTTCTCATATGTCTGCAGAGAATCTCGACTTAGTACTGCTATATCTGATCTCGGGGGCAGTGAGTCATGTTTCATAGTGCCTTCGGGGAGGACTCCACAATTCATCACTACTATCCGAAATATGGATAGGGAGCTCAGAAAATATCCTTACCGTCCCCGTTGTTGACTTGTAGACCTGATAAGTGCCTGCAATGAGACCCCATGAGAAGTCAATGAATGTGAGAATGCTGGAGGCGAGGCCAACCGCTGTCACGGGATCCATGGTCGATCACGGTCGGAGCCTCACGGCGCCCAAGCAAGATGCGGCACCACCGATAGCTCTCCGCTAGAGGTGCCAATTATTTCGCTGCAGCTAATGGATGGCGAGCGATGCAGAATGCAGGGAAGAGTTCTTATCGGGATGGGGAAAAGCAGTTAATTGATGCTATCAAAGCCTTAAGGCAGTCACATGTGCGCCTAAGTACGCGAAACCTGTTTCCGCTTTAAGCGCTTCGCTTCACAAAGTATCCTTCTCTTCATTTGCAAGCCTCCCCAACCCTCCCACGCAACCCCCCTCGCCAACGGAGAATTTGGCCAGCACTCAGGTTTGAGATGGAGAGTAGGCCAAAGCCATCATCCATGTCCCAGAGTACCCCACTTTGATTGTCGCGGCGAGGCACATGCATCGTCGAGCGAAATATGAGGTGGACAAATTGGTCCGCCCCGCCACACCCCTCTCTCCTTACTGAACAAAATTGCGCGCTGCGCCGCGTTCAGCTGTGCTAATATCGAATCCCCAACTCTACTTTCAAATCTCTAATTCCGATTATCATTATCATTACCCCCATATCAATTCGTCGACCGGGAATGAGAGGTGACTCACTCCCCCCTCAACACACCTCCCAGAATCTCCAGCCCCTTTATGATTTTTCCTTCTTCAGCATACCGTCTCCCCAAGTGCATCAAACATCCATCCACGAACGCCACAAACCTCCTCATAGCAACCCGCTCGTTGATTGTGGCCGGAAATCTTAGATCCTCGCACGGTCCCACAATGCCGGCTCGTAATGCTTGATCCAATTGTAATTGGACGTCGATGTCTTCGCGCAGGATGTGGAGCGAGTGCTGGAAGTTGTGGATATCGATTGAGTGTTGTGGGGACGGGAGAGCGAGTGTAGTGTGAGAAGCGTTGACCTCTTCATCAACGATATCCATCCTCTGCCCCTCATGTCCTTGAGGTGAAAGGACAAGCGTAGTTTCCGAACCATTGACCTCCATAATCTTCTTGGCCTCGAGGCCCTGCGGGGGATTCCTAAGCATCTCCTCCACATCGTGCGTCAATTGTAGACTCCGCTGCATAAACACCGCTTTCTTCAGGAACGTCCGTCCTACCAACTCCCTCAGCCCAGCCATCATGTCCATAAGCATCTTCCTGCACTCCTTGCCCAATCTTTTGTTTCCATCAATGATCCTCTCCTTTCTGGCAAATAGGTGGGCTAGGTTCGTGCTGAAGTTCGTTGTTAATCTCTCTTGCTTTTTGAGGGATCGGGAGGCTTTGTGAATGAGGTGGAGCAGAATAGTGCATTGTTCCGCCGTGAGAGCAATTAGCTCGTGAGGGATGGATGTGTGTGAGAGAGAAGAGGATATGGACGAGAATTTTGAGTCGCAGACCGAGGTGGAACGATGATGCGTTGACTTCCGTGCTTTCCTCACAACAGTCGGCGTCAACGACAAGGCATCCGCATTCCCGTTCGGAGCCGTGGTACGGTGTGCGTCTTGCCTTTGGTGTTTCCAGAATGGTTTGACGCTGACCGTAATCCTGACTCTGGCTTGGCTCTTCTCTTTCTCGGCCTTGCGAGGCTTGGGTTTGAACGAGACCGCACTTCGAGTCGAGGCATTGCGTTTGTGTTTCGCCTCTTGGCGAGTAGTTCGGGCGTGGAAGAGTTTGAAGACCATGGTCGCGATATCGTCTCTGGTTCTTGATTGCTCGACCTTGATTTCGTTGCCTTCTCCGGATAGTGAGAACTTGTCGTCGCTAGAATCCTGAAGTGTGCTGGCGAATAGTTGTGAGAATCGATGCGTTCGCTTTCCTCCGATTCTATTTGCTTCTAATCCCAGAACTCCGTAACCGTCGTTAGTATCCGTCTCCTTCCCTGTCGCGAATCCCAAAATTTGTGGGAATTGCCGTGATTGCTTTCCCTCGATTTCAATCTCCTCGTCCATAACGTCCACGTTCTTCTTTGACTCGGTAAAGCTGAGAAGCCGGGAGAGTCGTTTGGTAGCCATGATTGTTTGTATTATCCAGTCTAAAGATTGGGGAGGAACAGAGATTGTATTCGGTGTAAAGTAGTGGAGCTTCCAAATGACGTCGTTTCCGAATTATGATCGCCGGGATCACCTTTCTTCGTACGGACTATCGCCGGCGATATATTGGCCGCTCCACTTTGATTATAGGATATAACGATACTACAGTACTCCGTACCTCAGACAAGCATCGAAATTTTATGGGAATGTTTAAATGATTGTGGGAGATATGGGAGAATGCCGAGAGTGGGTGAGTTGTCGATTACTGAATCGTGACTTTCGATGTTTGTGTTCGAAAACTCGTTCGCTAATGAGAGAGAGGGAGAAAAATGAACAAAAGAGCGGAGAGGAAATTTGAAGCTGAAAAGAAAGCGAGAAGAGGCTGAAGGATATCTTTGTTCAAAAAATAGACAAAGTTTCGGGAACTGAGCCAAGACACGCGGAATGGTGTCAGAATGAGACATAAGCGCGATGAAACCACCCAGCAGGCAGCAATCAGCAGCCTTGCGCAATGCGCTATGTTGAAATACGAGACCCATTGACACATCAGCCGCAAGGGTGCCTGGTTGAAGATCGTGATTGACCGGTTAACCAGAAGTAATGCCAAGGGACGGGATGAGGAGGAAAAACTTTTTAGAATTGCATTTCCAGAAGGTGCTATGAGATGAAATGAGATCTAATAAAGCCAGATTGCCACTTCTATTACTTCCCTCATGTGTCCTCTCCTAGGCAAAGTTTTCCTCCAAGCAAAATGTATCCGGAGCTAGATCGTGTATTCTGTTGATCGAAGATCGGAGTGCATTGCGAGAGTTCAGTCGTCGTCCTCATCCTCAACGCCGACTTCTTCCTCGTCGAAGTCATCCTCATCGTGAGCAGCGACTTTGGACTTGACTTTGCTCGGTGCAGGTTCCTCCTCGTCGTCCTCTTCCTCTTCCTCTTCCTCTTCCTCGTCTTCTTCCTCTTCCTCTGGCTCAGCGCCGTTGTCTACCTTTGCGGCTGGTTTGGCGGGGAGTTCTTCCTTTGAGGCGGGAGCTGTCTTGCGCTTCTTTGCGGCGGGTGCGGCTTCTGTTCACCATTTTGTTAGCACAAGCGTGTTTAGTGAATGATCGGGGAAGGTTGGAGAGGCGATCAGGAGTAGTACAGGGGTAATTGACGAAGAAGCATATAAATCCCGCATACGAAAATACATACCTTCAGTATCACCATTGCCATCCTCCCCCTCAGCATCTTCGTCGTCTTCATCGTCGTCTTCATCTTCATCGACTGGAGCCTCGTCATCTGAGTCTTCGTATCTATTCGCAACGCGACCGTTAGCTGCTATGTAATCAATGATTCATCAACACCGACGCTTCAGCAGAAAGGCCGAGATTTGCGCCTGATAGAGCCTTGCGATGAAATATCTCGGTATTTTGATGGAATTGAAAACAGCAGAAGCTCAAGCGACGCTAATTGAGGCTCGGGAGATGGTTTTGGATGATACGCGACGAAGATGGTGACAAATACGTACTCTTCTTCCTCCTCGCTCTCATCCGAGGGAAGAGCAACGAGCTCCTCATCTTGCTTTCTCTTGCGTGTAGACATATTTCTTGAATTCAATTAAATCCGAAAACTTCCAGAAGGGTAGTATCAAGCTGTAGCAGCTTCTGGGAGATAAAATAGATGTTGGTGATGTTGATGTTTGGGAGTGGTGTTGTGGACAGATGGGAAAGTTGGGTGAGGGCTGGGCTGAGCTGAGCTGCTTTGCTTGCTGGGAGGGGGGCGCGGCGATTGCTCTTGCTGTGAGACGGAGGGAGCTCGGACCTGAATTTCTGGGGTTGGAAAATAGCCGATTTGGCAGCACGCACGTCACTGATTAGACGAATCTAACTGGTTGAGGCATCGCCCATATTCAGGGGTGGCGATAGAAGGCATGCCTGCAGGATTGGTCTTAGCGTGGTGGGCATCCGATGGGTCATCCGGATTCAGGGGCTGAATACATTCCACAAAGGGAGAGAACAGGTGTGATATCTCGGAGGAAGGGTGATTGAAGAATCCATTTAACTTTTTTGTTGCACGTCTGGGGTTAAGCGCAAAACGCTGTATACGCTGCATGCGCACCGGAGGCTTGCTCAAGTGGCTTGATTGGCCGTTGTGACGCGATTCCCGCAATTTTTCTCAGATTTACCTTCTCCTCTCCGTATACGATACTGGCAATTAGTAGTCAAAGAAGAAATCTCCATTGCAAATTCGAAAGTGTCATACTTTTATCATAGTCTTACGCATGGTTTCTGTATCACCTTTTCCTGACGCCCGCACCCTCTGAACGCATTCAACGTAGTTAACGATAATATGAGGCAAAATCATGTATTGATTGATAACTAAGGATTCAAGAATCGTAGGGTTGCCAGAGCCCGAGATATAGCTAATGAACGCTAAGCCTATTCAAGAAACTATCATTGAAGTAACTGGCGGTATTGTCAATCTATTTATACAGCCTGTCCTAGGAGACCTTTTCCTTTGATGCGAAGTCGGGTCTCCAATGTGGGCGTTTCTATACCTGTTGGTGCTAACCTTGCTATCAACTTCATGGCAGTCATTTCTAATGACTGCCATGCTGCAATTCGAGATTAAGTTTTCAAGACGCTCCATCTGGATGAATCCATGGGAAGAACGACAAGTGTCGGGGCCTTCGGATTATAACCCCATAGGGATACCAAGTCACCCTTTGAATCAATTCCGGTCTGCTCGAGAAGACTTAGGCAAGTGGTAATGGCTTTGTCCGTGTCGTGACGCCATTCTGGATGCTCTGTGTAGCACTTCAGGAAGCCGGCAGTATCTGGCGGCGGATCGCTTGGGTAAACGTAAGGTAACAGGCATGACTTGTCCAGCGATATACTTCCAAACATAGCTTTATTGGAGCTTTGAGTAGAATCATGGGTATAGGTCTTTTCCTTACGGCTCCTGTACAGTCCGAGACTTCAAGTCTGTGGAAGACGTTAAGTATTCCAATATATTGCGTTTGTAGCTCGGATTGCCGTCTATTTACCAGTACCGTTTCAGTGTCATGGATGTCGGTGTTTTGTATGTGTAGCTGAATAGCCTCGACGAAGACTCCACTCCATGTATGGATTCGTTTGAAGAGAGTATTGTTCGGAGGATTGTTTATTGTTCGGAGGATTGTTTGTTGTTCGGAGGATTGTTTGTTGTTCGGAGGGTTGTTGTAACTGTAGAAAGGAGGTGGAGGTAGCTGTTGGTGAGCTACATGAGTCAGCCTTTGTATTCCCTAAGTTATATGAAGATACATTACCTATTATCCTTGGCAATATTCGGATGTAGTCCTTGGTCACCGTCCAGATAGCTAGCCGCAGCGCGCAGTACGCAAGTACAGTGGTGGTCGCGAAGCCTCCGATCCCGATGGTCGCGCCGATAAGTCCGCAATCCCAACAGGCCAGAAATCTCAAGCAGAGAGTAACTTAGTGATCTGCAACTTTATGTTACTGACAAGGCTGTTGACGATACCTACACTGCGGTGCGGTTCTGGTTGACTCTGAACAGGCTCTCGTGCAATACCATCTTCACCTGACTGCTGTGGCGTTTGTGCTCGTCCTTCGCCCTAGTATGCTGAATTGATCGAGACCCACAATCATCTGGCGATTGCGATAGTCTTCTAGAAGAATCGTTATGCTCCTCAGACCTGCTTGTCGTGTTCTGTCGTCGAGGATTGTGATTATGAGCTGTGATTGTGCTAATAGCTATCAGATCTCTCGCCATGGCTTAGGACAGGACGTAAGCGGCATCTGAAATGATTGGATTATCCTTGGAGGCGATGATGAGAATGATCAAAATCGAGCCTTGCGGCTGGGATATGCCTTGTCAAACCTTGAACAGAAATGGAGGGAAATTGTGGCTGCGCAAGCCACATCATGCAAGTCTGTGGCCAAGGTCAACAATCTGATACAAAGGAGATGCAATCATGTTAAGCCTAGAGAAATGGCATTTCATAATGGTGAGACTCCTGAGGTTGTACAGATTGATGAGCCTCGTTCTAACATCTCTGCTTTAATAGTATTGACTTCCGAGTTCCATAATGTCGAGATCCAATAATATCTAGCTCCAACAATGATCATCACACCTCGATGGCCGCATTCAACCTCAAGTCACGGCCACTCGCCTCAATATTGACAGTATAGTTGCCGGTATGCAACTTCCACTTCTGAGCCACAACATTACACAACTTAAATCTCTTTTCGACAACTCGAACAGGACTTGACCGCTTTCAACAGGCAGCACCCTCACCTTGTCAAACCCCTCAGCTGCCTCGCAGGCGCTGTGGGTATTCCGAGATACAACTGGGCGATCTCTGCGCCGGCAACATCTCCCACGTTTGTCACGACAGCCAAAATTATGAACAGAACATCCCATAGCTCTGGATGGCCACTTCGAACGACGGAGACACTCGCAGAGGGATACGTAGCTGTGCTTGCGTCGCTGACATGAAACTGATGCTGGCGTAGTTGAACTTCATTTACAAGAGATCGAATCCGAATTCAAATCGAGGCTCAATATTTTCGCTATCGAAATAGCGATATTCGATTACGCACTCTCCGAGAAGTGCTGAGGGAAAACCGAGAATTCGATGATGTTCAAAACCTTCCATAGCCTCCGTCTTTCTTGCAATGGAGAGCGTGAGCTCTCAGTTAGGATTTACTGTACTATATAGGATATCTGCGATGGAATTTTCTGATTCCGGACTAGGTAGACCGGCCTAGATGACCACGGCGACATCCTCGTTCTCGATCCATAAGTCGACAACTCTTGGGCCGGCATTATGCATTACAACGATGGTGTTCGTCCAGTTCACAGCAAGGTTTTTGGCGAGATTATCGGAGAACTCGTCCTCGAGAGTTATCCTGTTGAAGGTCTCAGAAGCGTAGGCATTGATGAATACTAGGCACACCTCCGTCGAAGCTTCGACTGTTGGATTCTTGGACCAGAAGTCCCAACGAATGATTCGTTGTCCAAACCACCCGGTCTTGGATGGCTCTGAAGGGTGAGATGACATATGGAAGACTGGTGCTTCCTGAACCACTGCCGGTAACCATAGTTCCATTGGTGTTTCATCCCCAGTCGACGCCGTATCTCCACCATTACCAACAGGATCGATCCAAGCATTTGTTTGGCCTCGGCGTCATAACCGAAAGATGCTCACAAACCAAAGCGCTTTGAGAGGAAGAGTATTGTTTACATTCTTTGCCATAATAATTCCGCCGGCGCTAATCTCGCGAATGAGCTTTTCATGGTCACCTCGAACTTCGACAATCGGATTCTGAACAGTATATGGCGCAATACTACTAGCAGGATAGTCGTTGTCCTGGCCAAGCAAAAATTGCAGAACCAGGGAACGTGTCGCCATATCTTCCAGACGGTCAAGGGCGATGGACCCGTTCGTCGCCATCTCAGTCAGACTGTCACCAACCGGTCCAAGGTAGAACCACGCCAAGATCCCCATTCGCGGAAGCGACTCCAGATTGCTGCCTACCGAAATCACTGGCGACAAAGCCCTCGAATCCCAATTCTGTTTTGGGGATGCCGTTCATAAGTTTTGAGTTTTGGCAGGAGTAGGAATTATTCGGGCGTTGGTACGAGTATATGATGGAACTCTTCCGGATTTCAACGCATTCATGAATGGTCATAGATAAAGCTCATGTGCAGTCTTGCTGTCGACGTTGGAAGCATCGACTCACTATAATCCTCCAGGGGAAGACTACGGTATTCTTGTTCGTTGAAAAGTCAATGCTACCAAAATGATCAGTATCATATCCATTGAGCATTGGGATTAATGAACCTTAGAGCAAACAATGGCACCCGCCGCCTGGATTCCCTCCACCGCATCTTCCATTTGCTCACCGTCAAGCACGGATCTGGACCCGAACGTTCCCACCAATTCCACCCTTCGTTACTCCTGCAGGCCCAAGGATGACATGGACACCCTTACCCATCTCCTCGCCAATCGCCCTCACATACGCATACATCATGCCAGGTCCAAGCAAGATGACTCCTGGCGGGGAAAGCAGACATGAATTCCTGTCCTCGCATCCCTGTTGGTCCGTCCTCATAACACAATCTTTTGAACCCTAGGCGCGAAACTTTTCCCATGCGAGCAGTGCATGCGTCGTCGTAGGATGCTGTGAGATTTGCCTTTTCTTCGAGAGTCAGTTTCGCGATGAAGGTGCGGGCTTTGGGTAAGCGGCGGCCCATTTTGGTGAGGAGCTCCCGGCGCCATGTGCTGTTATTAATGTCAGCTCTTGGGCTGATATTCATGGGAAAAGTTCTTGGAACTTATGAAGGGGGTAGACAGGAAGTCTGAGACAATAGTGAGGAACCTGGCTCTCGTTCGTGTAGACGGTCGTGGAGCTGAAGACCTGAGTGTTGGCTGCGTTGAGAACCAGAGCCGCGACAGCTGCAGCTGAGAAAGAAGTCTCCTGTTAGTTGAGCTGTGTGGGAGCGAAATATAGTGGTATTTTTAGAGCTAGCTTGATATCTAAGGAGCTGAAATTAAAAGGAGGGGAGGAGCTCTCTTATGCTCCAGGAAGAGAAAAATACAGGCTATACCGGATTAGCCAATTCCAACCAACATCTTCATCCTGCGGATTTTTGTGGAGGTAATTGACCTGAGGAATGCAAGGGAGTTAAGAGTGCGGCTGGTTTATTATCCAGCTTATTTTATACTACTGGGTAACTTGTGCAAACCAACGCACATCCTATCTCTCTCCAAGCCTCCTCATTGTTGACTCTGTTATCTTGCATATGCGTAAATACCTGAGTAACCGGGAAATACAGCAATCGATCGTCAGGTACGAGTGCGAACTTCCGTAGGATGCCGGACTACTGCACAGGGCAGCACTACCCCACAAGCGTATATCTCCTTCCTTCAAGCTTCTTGCCAATTAGAATGGCAAGATGGGAGTTTTGCGGCATTCTTCATGCCAATCAGATCTATGGGTACTGATCTAGATTTCAACCAAATCATACTTTCAGGTCTTCTCCTGGTACGTACAGAGCAATCCAAAGGGCAATACAAGCGAGTGGGCTTGTTCCAATCGTATGTGCGCCGTGGCAGGGTCAACGAGGATAGCAAAATGGATTGGGGTGTCCTAGTGACATCCGCGAAAGAACTTCATCCGCAATATTATGAGACAATGGACGAAGAAAGGAAGTATGCGATCACGATTGTACAATAATATATTCCGAAGATAGGTAACATTGGGGTCTAGATATCAATCTCACACAACCAGTCACAAACCATAGCTAAGGCAGACTTCCAAATTTACACTTTACTTATACCCTATACTATAAACTTCTCCTGCATATGCGCAGTCATATCATTCACTTTCTTGTCTTCCAACGAAGTGACAGACGTTTTGGCGGAAGGAGCCGCCTCGGCATCGTCGCCATCGAAGATAACGACCATTTGTTCGAGTGAATGACCTCTGTGGGTAAGATGTTAGTAAGATAACCAGGACGACAACAAATGGGACAGAGGTTACCTTGTCTCAGGGTAGAAGAAATATACAGTCAGACCGAAGACGATAAGCACGGCGATGAAAACGATGTAATATTTCCAGCCAATGCTCTCTAAGGCAATGGGATTGACGAAAGTGTTGAAGAAGATCGCAAGGACTGTTGAGACCCAGGTAACAGTGAGACCTCGAGAGCGGAGCTGGTATGGCCAAATTTCGCAGGGGTATGATATGACGAAGGGAGTTCTGCCACTTGTTAGAAGGGCCATGCGACGTTTTCGGGAAACTTACAGTGCAATATCATAGCCAGCGAAGAAGATGAACAGGAATGGAATCACGGCCGCGCCAGTAGAAGCCGTTCCTGTCTGTGCGAACGATCCCGACAATCCAGTGATAATGATGAAGCTCAGAGCCATGGTTGTTGCGGAAGCAAGGAACAACTTCCTTCTCCCGATATTGTCGACATTGAACGCAGCTCCGACAGCGAAGATTAAGTTCCACATCTGCATGCATGCCGATATGATAAGCTGATTCGTGGTGCTTTTGACTCCAACGGTGTCCAGCACAAGAGCCAAGTAATACGATACAACTCCGTTTCCTGACCATTGCGCGAAGATGCCGAGAGAGATAGAGATGAAGAGTCGATGACGATTGTCCTTGGTCTTAATCATATCCGCATAACTGGCGCTCTGGCGTGCATTCTTTTCAAACTGAAGCGTATTCTTAATTTCAGCGACTTCGAAGCGGATAAGAGGCGAGTTCTCATCCCCGGCAGCATGATACTTCGCAAGAATTTGAGCAGCTTCGTCGGTCCGGCCAGCAAAAATCAACCATCGAGGGCTTTCTGGCACCAAGAGAAAGCCAGATAGGGCGACGCAGGGGATGAGAGCTTGGAGCAGAGACGGAACCCTCCAACCCCACGAGGAAGTGTAATCACGGGTGGCGAACGTAACCCAGGCTGCGAGAGTTCCGCCGACATACCAACCGCAGTTAAAGAGGGCATTAGCGATACCACGGTGTGTTGGGAAAGCAATCTCGTTAATGAGGAGAGGGACCGAGATACTGAACCATGCTGAGGCACAACCAAGGAAGAATCGAGCTAGGACAAAGGCGGCGCTACCATTCGCGGCAGCCTGCAGTCCTACACCAAGAGCAAGGAACCCATAACCTATATAAACACCCTTCTTGCGACCATATTTGTTGGAGACAATGGCGGCGAGGAGGGAGGAAATTCCGGCTCCGAGCCAGTAGATTGCGTTGATGAAACCTAACCACGAGCCCGTAGGGTGCTTCATGAAATCTTGCCAGGTGTCAAGTGCTTGGAGACCGTTCATGAGGGAACCATCATAACCGTTAGAAGACGCTAGTCTGTAGTCAGAGATTGAATTGAGTTTGGAAACGGGCATCATTACCGAACATCACAAGGGAAAAAATGCAGAAGTTGAGCTTCAACAAATGTCGCTTTGTGTACCACGGTCCCGAATTTTGCGGCAAGACAGCAGCGAGATCCTCGCCGACCGACTTACTCTGACTTGCGGCACTGAAGCCCATGGTCGGTTTTGGTATTGATATTGAGGGGGATAATTGCGAGAAGATGATCGAGGGTGGGTACTCAGGTATTTTAATCTGGTCTGTAAGAACACAAACGTAGAGGGCTGATCTTCTGGCTTTATAGATGAGACGATGCTATCTAAAAAAAAAAAAAATTTAAAAAAAAAAAAAACTTTAACTAAATCTCAATACAGAGTTGCGGCGTCTCGCGGGGTTTATGACATTGAGTCAGCATGAGCGTTGAGATCCATAATCCCCAGATATTCTTTGTATGAAAGGAGTCGGCACTAGTCGGCCTTTGATTTTGTGGCACCTGTCATGTTCCTTGTCTATAACTGTGCTCCTTGTCATGGCTGACTCGTAGGCTCTAGAACGATTCTTGCGTGGAAGGTTTATGCAGATTGATTCGCTTTTGGGATCATCCCTGCCATCCGCAGTACTTGACGCGATAGTACATAGGAGTTCGCGCAGCACAGGGAGGGAACGAGAAGTTTGAACAGGCGGGAATAGGGGAACTAAGGGATGGTTTCGATAAATTACTAAGGCACAAAAGGTGCACTTCGACCTCTCAATAGGATGTTTGCTTTTGCGGAGAAAGAGAAAGAGGTAGCGGGGTGGGAGTTCGGCCAATCCGGTTCGGATAACACCTTATGCGTCACCAAGACGCGGGGTCAACTCCATTTTCCTCCCGCAATCCGCGTCTCCAGTAAGACTATTGCCTAGCAGATGTACTTGCGGAGTGGCCATGGAGCCGCATAGACAAGCACAGCGGCCCGGATACTGGTCTCAATGTTTCATAGCGGCTACCGAGAAGAGCTGCCAGCCAAGACCCTCGAGTCTTCAACATTGAACGGCTGCTCTAAAATTGGCTTAATCTTACGTAGTTTTGGAACGCCTCAAGCCTACCCACCTTACATATACCTTGTACGCAGAATGGCAGAAAGGCAGAGCCTTCACATAAGTCAACGGGGTCAGTCACTCACTCCGACAGAACGACCCTTCTTTCAGCCACCGCGCCGTCCGTGATCGAATATCCCCACAAGCACTTGCACCTAGAGCGTAACGAAATACTTCTGATTAGCCCCTGCAAACCTTGGGAGATCAACGGTCTTATCAATTGCACCCTCAGCCATGTATCCCTAGGAAAATCTAGAAGCAGCTCTACGAAGCTATTTCTGAGCAATAAAAACAGAGTGCTCAAGGCCGATGCCGTCTCAATAGATCAAACCAGTGTGGCGGAAAGAAATGAACAAGTCCGGAAGGTGGATGTCATATACCAGCGTACCGGCGGCATTAATTTATGACTTGGCGAGGAATACGAGAATTTCAGGAGGCTTTCCCATTCATGGATCATTTCCCGATATCGGTATGTGAAGATCATATACCCTGGACCGGAGCCATGGACGCCAGGAATGCTATCTTCGGATGACGCTGCGAGGAAGGTGCTTGGAGTCATCAGGCTGTTCTCATGCCATTACTGGTGGCGCATCTGGATCGTCCAGGAGGCCGTCTTCGCGAAAACTCTTGTTTTCCACTGCGACTCTGATAGCATGACTTGGGATGAAATGTTCAAAGCCACTATAGCACGTGATTCCAACGAAGAGTCAAACATGTTTGATTTGGCATTTAGCACTTCTAGGATTGCTCACCTCACTTGGAAGTGGTGAGCTTATGGACCAAGATTGGTGGAGCCAGTTGAACCTAGGGGTGGGACGGGGCACTTGAAGACGGACTTGGTGTCTTACTCATAAAGGCATCGACTCAAGAAAGCTACACATCCAAGAGACAAGATCTAGTCTTCTGAACTTGATCCTCCAACAAAAGTGAATTTATTTTCCCCTTGATTATTGTCTCGATATGCGGAGTCTTTATCGCAATGTAGCTCCTTTCATTGTCACAATCGAGAAGAATTTGCTAGTCTTGGCAGGAAATAAACCGCCCCAACAGTGTGGAGTGTTGGGTGGTGGAGACTTGACTCTCCATTTGTGGGTCCCTAACTGTAAGCTAACACAAACATCTTCCCACCTCTTTCGTCTGTTCTATGTTGGGGGCTAACAATAACGAGGGAGACCAGCTCAGAATGGACTCGACTGCCCCTTAGTTATCCGCCGCAGCTGCAACCAGTGCGGACGGCTCTCTGCGCCATGACGATATTCTCTGCGCCAAGGAAATCCGCATTAGGGTGGTAACCAACGTAGGTACGCTAATGCCGGATCTTGGTGATGACAGCCGCCATCCTTCGTGGCGGCATTTGACGTTTTGTACGAGTCGGTAAGGACTAGCTTTCTCGGGTATTTTACTTGCTACTTCGATGATATATGTTGTCTCACCCAAGTCTCCTCAAGCACGTTTAAGTGCTCTTTCAAGACCGTTCAGTCTCAATTGCTGCGTGCACAGAAGACCGCTCACTTTCCAAATCATGTAGTGAGTAAGTGGTTCACGATGCCTTTACCATGCGGATCCTGCTCATCAATTTCGGCTTGCCCCCTCTTTTGGTTACCAATTTTTACACTGTCTAACAATTCTCGCAGCTTATATTCCTTACAGAGGGCAAGAAAGATCTTATTGGGAGGCACAGCCTTGAAAGTTTCTCTTCGAAGCATTTGGGCAACACCCAAAGGATGGGTTTGAGCTCAAGAATAGTGAAGAAACAGAGAAAAACGTACTACTTTATCGCATTGCCATTTTACTCTATAAGACCTACGATAAAACCTTGGCCTGTATTGTAGGAAAACAAGCTGGCCCGCGAGGCTGAACACGCCATCGGAGGTGTAGCGGAAAAGGAAAGCATTTCTGGTTGATGGGATTTACATCGGACTTGGTACTCAATGCACGGAAGTTGGCGATTTGGCTGTGGTGATACTTGATTACAGGGTGCCATTGATTTTACAACCACGTCCTGAGGATGATGGTGGTGGTATTTCAATCAGGGAGACTCTTGCGTTGATGGATTTGCGGATGGCGGACAGTGAAAGACGTGGGGGATGGAAAACACGAGGTTGAGCTCTTGAAATTCATTGAACTCTGATGACCTTCAATAACATCGACCCTCTACTTCGAAGCTTCTCTTTTCCTTATCTCGCTCTTCACCAAATCCGTATCCCAATACAACTTCACGCCCGTATACTGCAATTTATCGAACCCATCTCCCGTTACGCTGTCCTCAATCTCAAACACAAACATTCTGGGAGCGGATATCGGACTCGAAGAGCCCTTGAGATATAATCAATCATAAACTCGGCATTCACCGTATACCTCGCTCCGTCAGACCCGGACTCATCGACAACCAAAAAGCTCATTCCCTCGACACCAATTCTGTCGAAAGGAGAGAATAGCTGGAGCATCCATTGCTTAATCGTTTTTGCGCCGCTGTATGTGACACTGGTGGTGTTAAAAAGAGTACGCAAGTCGGAGAATAGTACTTCGTGTCTGGGTACTGGAGTTGCAGAGATGAGGCTATAACTTTGCCGTATTCCTTGACGAACCGAAGTTGCTCGGTGCCGTTTAGAATGAGAATCGAAAGGACCTTTACGTCCGAATATCGTTGCCACCATTATTCATACAGTTTTAATTATAAAAGTGTTAGAGGGAGCTCGATACGCTGTTTTATATGATATGGATCGAAATGTTGGCTTGGGAACGAGGCTTCCTGCCTCGGCCACGACCTTCGTTCAACATGTGGGAGTACAAAAACATGAACGCTTGAAATATCATTATGCCGAGGGTAGCGTAATCGAAACTAGTCAAGTGACAGCGCGTAGCGGAGTTGATGCGAGGTTATTAACCTGTAAACTACATCGGCGGTGGGGTTCCAGCTCGGTCATCCGTTGCAAAACTGCATGCTATGTGGACTCTATTCCTACTCTTTCCCTTTGTGAGATAGTCCCGTTAATGTAGGTTAGTAAGTATCTCTTACCAACCCTCTTCATCTCTTACTCGCATCGCCAACGACGTCTTCTTTACTACGCCAATTGTCACTAGCCAGCTCTTTTCAACTGGCCTACGACTGCCCCATAATAATTTATGGTCTGCCTATTCATTTACGTCATTCTAGACCCGCTCTTGTAGATCAGAGGCAAGAGGCTTCCATCGCTCGCTATCATTGATATCTTGTGTGTTTTTCACTATCTCCTTGCTCTTACTATTAATAAACTACTCTATTTCACACATCATAAACTGTTGATGGCCCCATTGCTCTGTTGTGGGGTCTAGAAGTAGGTGTAGGGGTGCCCCTAGTAAGTGTAGGTAAGGACGAGGGAGGCTCTGTCGGAGTTGAGGAGATATTGATTGGCTTTGGCTGTGCCTTAGGAGGTTTAGTGACCTTGGGAGATTGTTTAGGTATATTCTTAGTCTTAGGTTCAGGCCGTATCACGGGTTGGAGTGCGCCTAGGGCTTTCTTCGAGGGGGCTGGAGCCGGGCCGGTCTTTTGGGTGGGATCTCCTCATCCGCGATCTTGCCGGCCTGCCGCTTGGATGCACGAGTTCCGTGCATCCTGCTGATGATTTATCTGCAAACAGTGTCTTAATTGGAGGTGTGGTTGCTGAGTTATGAGGGTTGATGGTTTTATTAAAAGCGGGTTGCAGAAAATGGTGATATTTGCGAATTCGCTAACGTACCAGTTAGTTGTATCTTGACAACAATTCTGAGGTCGAGCAGCTTTGTACCATGTTGGGCATTAGCGCCGTGTCCGCAGGTCAGTGTGCTTCAAACACAGGACAGTTATCAGGCAGAGCGGGGTGAAGAGAATGCTAGGCATGTTTGATATAGTCATGTTTGAGAGAGGGAGAACAATTGCAACGACCATATCGCTCAGTCTACCGGCATGGATTCAAGCTCGGCGGTACCCGTTCTGTCTTAGAAAATCTCTTCAAGGACGGAACCAGAGATTTCGATCCTACAGAATTGTTTCCTTCGATGCCCCTATATTCCATTACAGCATGGCGGGAGATGTTTCTGGGCTGCAGCAACTATTCGAGATCGGCCAGGCCTCTCCCTTCGAAGTGGATCCTGAAGGGAGGACACCTCTTCACGTAAGCAAAATTAACCCTGTTCAAAAACAGACACTAACTCCCTTTAGTATGCTAGTTTATACTCTTGGCCAAAAGCCTGCCGCTTCCTTTCTAGAGAGCGGAGCTTATAACAACGTATGTACCTCGTGGCATGAAAATACCCTCCATGACGAGGGCCAAGTGACGTGGACTTTGACCAAGGCGATGGAACCAGGATGCGAATTCAAAAATGACTGTCGTTTCGAGATGCTTGAGCTTAGAATCGGAGCAACGCCAGAAGACTTTCACATCGAATTTGAAGACCTATATGTTTCGGCTTCCTTTGCATCGCGTTTTTGACTGTGGGTAGAGTACCCCACTATATCCGACAGTGTGGAAACTGCTTCGATGCCCGGTACTTGGTGTGACGAGTGGGTCTTTCAAAACAACGAAGAACGTGAAATAATCAAAAGAAAGAATGATTGTAAGTGGAAATTTGCAAACAGAATAAGGTATCATTACTCATCCCATACAGATGGCCGTCACTAAAATGCCCGTCCTATCTCAACACGTGGGACATATCCGGCTGGCAACTCGACAGCAGATTCCGTAGTCTCCAACTGCGGCACCTCGTCCAAGGGACTGCTACTTAGCTCTCCCGGCTTCTGCTCAAGGTTCCAAGTCTGATCCTGTTCTTGTTCTGCTGCCCGAAAGCGCCGTTTCCTTTTCCTGCACACGATCAAAGCCGCTGCAGCCACAGCAGCAATTGCCCCGCCAGCGACGCCAACACCAATTCCGATCTTCGTACCCGCTGTGAGCCCAGAATTCGAATGGGAGGAGAGAGGCGTGGCACTATTCGTGGACTGATTCGTAGCTGATGCGGTCGGTGTTGAGATATTTGATTGGTTGGAAGGGAATAAAGGACGAGTTATATTAGTTGGGACCAATATGCTTCCAAATTGTCAGCAGTCTTCAAAGTCGAGGACAACCCTTTAATACACCCACTCATCAACAACATGAAAGACCCCATTCGTTACTAAAAAGTCCCTCGATGTGACCCTGGCAGTGTTAACCCAAATATCTCCATCCTGGACGGTAATCAACAAAGGCAAGCCAGCCAAAGTTATCAATTCAGTCCCATTTTCAAATGCGGTCGAGTAAACCAGCTCACTGATACTCTGGTACTTCACGAACTCCTCAAGCACTGTCTGGTTGATGCCAGTGATATTCACATGTGCCAACACTTGTGGAGAGTTGGATACAATGGAGGTTAGATCTGGAATCAAGCCGATGCTTTCGACGAAGGGCCGGTTTTCGGAGTCGAGGAGGCCGCCTACGTTGCTGAGTGCAATGAAGTAGGATAAATTCGCAGCGGTGATAGTTTCGAGGGGGCTGAATGGCATATATAAAACAGTGTCAATGATGTGAACTATTCCTCCCGTTGCTATGATATCCTAATCTGGTATTAGACTTCGTTGAGAGAACGTGACATTGCACTCACAGCTGTGAGGACAGTGCTATTGGTTTGCAATGCAGACCCAAACACAGCGTTCCCATCATTGAAAGCCTTCACCCGTTGACCGCCGGTCACATTACAATAAGACCTACTCGTCAGAGCCGAAGGGATAAAAAGTGGCGTGGCCGATAGGTACGCTGACGGATATGTGCCATTCAGCATATGGTATGTCAGGGTCGCCTCGATATAATCGCGTGAGTGATTTCCTGCCAGCCATGTTGAAAGGGCATCATTCGTTGGTGCGAGAAACGTGAAGTTATCCGCTGATTTGAGCTGTTGCGCAAGGCTGGGAAAGGAAGTAACATATGATAATAGACTGCTCAATTCGGAATGCGTAGAGAGAATTTGCGGTATTGTTTGAGACGACGCTAACGAGGACAGTACCGAAAACAATACAATAAGCAGGTATTCGGACTTCATCCTGGCATTTGAAGAGCTGGACAAAAGACGAGCAAATGATCGGCGCATTCTTACTCTTAAACAAACCACTTTCCCGATTAACGTGCTTGGCACTTCAGCCTTATTCTCCGCCAAGGAAAGCCACCAAGCACTTCATCGGATTTGAGCAACCACACCAACGGCATTGTCTGTTAATTCGCTATGAACGCATGCCAAGATGTTCCATTTTGTGAATCTCTCAATCTCTCAGAGGGACCAGGGACAATCCAAACCTCTCGCACTCACTCATAGGGATGACGCGAGACGAGGCTTGCAGAACTTCAGCTATACTACTACGTGCGTATCAGGAAATACCTAGAAAGCCCCTCCAGGGACTTCAGGTAGACATGGTGTATTTTGGGCCGTAAGCAAAGGATAAGAAGGCTGAATAAAATCACTTCCAGCAGGACCTCTAGCCCCACTTGCACGATAGCCTGAGGCTCTCCAAGAAAAACATCGCGTCTTGGATACAACAAGGGGATTGGCTGAGAAAATTGGTTCAAAAGAAATACAGAGGGTAAAAAAGAAGCGCAATAACAACAGCTAATGAGGCTGTCAAAAAAAGAAACTTTGTCCAGCAAAGACTTCGCCGTATCTGGTCACACAATAATATTCATCATAATCAATTAGTATATACAAAATCAGCGCCAGTTCATATTCAATAGCAACTCCTCGTACCTCCCCGCAAAATTTCCTTCCACAGACAACAAATGCTCTTGCTCTCACACCACTTCTTTACCTCCTTTAAATTACTTATTCCGACGTGATATTATTGGGTCTCATCTACTTTTTGTCTTAAACAGTCTGCGTCGTCTCCATCATCCAAGATGGCTTCGAGGCGCCGTGTGGTAGACTGCAGGGCTTAGATCAACCATGGTCCATACAATAGAACCTCCATATAAGCATCCTTTTAGATAAGCATACCTGACTAATAAGGATTGAGTTTTGGGTCCCATTATTTTTTGGTGAGCTAATAATCATACCTCGCTAGAAGCATATGCTTAGATAATTAGGGTCCCGATCTTAAGATCAGTCATGTAACGTAAGATTAGTGATTAAGAGCCTGTAATCACAAGGACCTAGACCCTATAATTATAGCGTCCAACAGCTTAAAGATAAGATTAAGCAATTACTCAATATTAGGGACTATAATATCCGAACGCTTAAATTTACAGCAATTAATAGGCTATAACTCCCCTGATCTTTAGGTCTTAGTACTCTTTATATAAGCATACGTTTTTGGATCCCGATGATGTGCTTATATGGAGGTTGTACTGTAATCATGCTATGGATATACAGTCAAAACAGCTAAATAAACTGGAGATCGTTTCGTTGCTGCATACTGTACATGGAAACTCGTTTGTAAGTTCATCCTCTCTGGTAGATTAAAGCATTCGTTAAGAATCTGTTAATTGTCTTCGCCTCGACTTGGCTTACTTTTGCAATACGCCACCCCTTGATCCACTCCGAGAAGTGCGATATCGAATCTGGAGTCAGAGATTGACTATCGCCCCTTGCAGGAGGCAACAGACATGAGATTCGGCTCTTGCACCCACCAGAAAGCAAAGGACTCTTCGGAGCAAGTACTCAGATCTCGATCAATGTGGCAATACTCCTCGCATTGGCTCAGGGGTATCTTTTTATCGAAGGACGAGTGGCATGACATGGTCGATGGGCGTTGGAAAAATGAGTAAGCTGTTGCATATGAGCTAGACTTAGAAATAGAGTCACAACCTCATTATTTCTCTTTCGGCGGGAGATCGCACCAGGCGAAGAGCGATGCTGAAAAGCAACAGATTAGCGAGCGACGAACGAGTCTTGAACGCGAATGCGAAGCCTCGCGTCCATTTTCCCAGTTTATCTACCAGCTAAAGAACGGGAGCGATTCAAAGACGAATCGCGGACTGCGGATACCCCAGCGGACATCAACACACGAGCTTACAAAAACGTCAAAGATATATGGGTTGTCAGAGGAATTTGGAATACACGATGGGGCATATTACCGGGGATGTCGTGGAAACATGAAGAGCTTCTTGATGGTCTTGATTTATCTGTTATTCAAGAAATTTCCTCTAGAATACCGTCAACTGCAGCACAGCCACCTTTCCACAACCAGAACTTCGATCAATTCGCCAAAGCACATCGATCCTCACCGATACAATCTGGGGTCAAAGAAAAACTCCGTCGAAGGCGTCCGCAAACGGATAACCAAGCTTTGAGCGCCATTGTAGGCCCTATTTCGAAGACACCAAGAGCCAAGATACCAGGACGGCAACCGAATGACACTCAGTCCGCTCAGTTCCCCGGTCAGCCTCGTAGGAGCAAGCGATTGCAGGATCTGCTAGGACATCTACGGATTTACGCCAGCGGGCCTTGAGGTCGAATGCAAAGCCCATGGGGTCTCCAAGAGACGGAATGGTTTTATTTAGAGGTAGGGCGCGTCATAGTGCACCATGGGGCCCTAACTACCCCTTAGAACTGCACTATGAGTCGACCCCGGCCCGCAGCAGGGAAGGAGAGGTTAAACTAGCCCACGTGGGCCCCTAAACCAGTAGTGAACTATCTTAGTGTAAAATATAATTAAAAAATTTATAATGTCTGTCCCTGGGTCAAGAGACGCACCCTGTCGCGAGACAAAGATACGGTTTAGGCATCTCAAGTCTCTCGCTTGCAAGTCTACAAAGTTGTTATTAATATGTCACTGTTCTTCAGCCATTTCTCCCCTAGGAAACCAGTCTACCACGAGAAAATTCCTGCGGTCAATTATGCTATCGATCGTTTCGTTGACGCCATCGATTGCTGCTTCACCTGTTCCCCCCTACTTAATCACGATTGTCAGAGTCTCTTCGAAGTTCGGAGCACTTAGGTAAAGGTTCTATAAAGAAAGAATATAGCTCCAAGTTTTGAAGACATTTAGAGAGGAGAATGAAGAAGTCCGGGAGTTACGCTGTTCGAGGATGTCAAGATTTAAGCTTAGTCGGCAATAATACAATGGTTTAATTGGCTCAACAGAGTAGGGATGAATTCAGAGGGTGTTCAGTTGCTTAATATTCATACTGTGATCGATGCACAGTCCCCTATTTATACTACAAGAGAGCTCCTGTACTACCGGATGCAGTATACACTATTGATCAATAGTTTATTGAACTATTGAACAATAGTTCTCCCCTTTATTGTATGCTTTCAGCAGTATCCCTTAACTGACGTTTTCAGCTTGTTGCCTCAGGCTGCCAGCATACAAAATTCCTGACAGCGGAGAGTAACACAAAACATCACGTGTCTTAGCTTTAGTAATTAGTGCTAATAGCGTGCTTTAGCCTCAATTAGCCCAGTAAAATTTGACAACTAAAACACTTTAATGATTTAAAGTTAGCCGACATTTCTATGCGCTAGCACCATTATGGATTAGATCCTCTCATCCTCTGCTAAATGGGGTCACACGTGATTTGTGCTTGAGGATATCATGACATAGGTGGCGCTACCACTTGTTGAGGATATTCAGGTCAGTTGGCTAGAATGAAGGCTCTGCTATTCTATCAACAGTTGCGCTTCTTCTTCAGTCACTAATTGCTTATGTCCCTCCTCAAAGTTTCAAGTCGCGGCCAACCTCTAAAACAATATTGCGCCAGTTCAGGTGTTGCATTACTTTTGTCTTTCCGCTTGCAAAGGCAGACGCAGAGATTTGTGAAAGGGCTATTTCTGTTTAAGGATCGTGATGGCTAGTGCTATATACCATGCTTTAGGCTCTCAAAATGGCAGTATACGTCTGCTACAACTCAATTCGGGTGGATGGAGCGACAAAATTTCCTGTGATCTGATAAATACCTGTTTGTCAGACGACCTAGTCTTTGAAGCCCTCTCCTATGTGTGGGGAGATGATGCAGACACAGTTGCCATAATCTTATGCGGCAGAGGCGCTAGTATCAAAGCGAATCTAGCGTCAGCTCTACGCCATCTTCGCCTTTCAGACTCAGTGCGGAATCTCTGGGTAGACGCCTTGTGTATTAATCAGACGGACGTCGCTGAAAGAAGCCAGCAAGTCACACTCATGGGAGAAATATATACAAAAGCCGAGAAAGTTATAGTTTGGCTTGGCCAAGCACAAGCCGGAGACAGTTCAACCATCGATGTCATGATTCAACTGGCAGCCAATGACAAGATGCACTGGATAAAATCAAAGCCGTCCGAAGATGGGGTGGGGTTTAAAACGAATGACTACTTGCTGGATTTATTGATTTTTTTAAAAAATCCTTGGTGGGGAAGAATTTGGACGATTCAAGAATATATCCTTGCCCAGAAAACAGAATTCTTGTGTGGACCTCACTGCTTTCCCGGCAGCACTTTACCTGCTTTAGCAAAGTCATATTTCAAACATTCTAAGAGGTGCTGTAACTTTCCTGTGGATATTAAAAGTTTGGAGATTTCAGGGATATTCAACCAGATGACTACCATCTTGGACTTCGAGAACTTCAGAGCTCAGATTGGCCGAGTCAGCTTCCTAGAATTGGCCAGCTCGTTTCGAACTCGAGAAACCAGCGACCTTCGCGACAAAATATACGGGTTACTAGGACTTTCGGAGACATATAGTGCAGAGCTTGTGGATTATAGCCTTTCTACTGAAGAGGCCTACGAGGAAGCTACTATACAAATTATAAGTAGCACAGGAAAACTTAACGCCTTTAGTCATATATTCGCTGTCGAAGATTCACCTACTCAACCACATTCAGGATTTGTCACAGCCATACCTACGTGGACTCCAAACTGGTCACTATATCTCGATAGTAGAAGTGTTCAAGATTTAAAGCTTCGCGCTAGATACCTTTCTCTCTTCAGAGCGTCGGCAGACTTCCTAGCTAGTATCGTGCGACGAAGTCCTGGAAAGCTAACATTAAGGGCTATGCATTGGGATGTTCTAGAGCAATTAGGGACAGCGATGGATGGCCGCGGTTACGACTTTCTTATCTATTGTGGATGGAGGTCAATGGCTGGTGGTTGTACAAGTCTGCAAGAGACGTATGTGACTGGGGGATCATGGATTGATGCATTTTGGCGCACACTCTGTATCGATGTTGATTGTTGCACCTCCAAAAGAGCTGATGCAAGCATGGAAAGATTGTATGACTTGTGGTGGTGGGCAGAGTTGTTATCGCAGCCTGACTCACGAAGAGAACATGCAGCTTTCCAAGCATACACGACAACGAGTCATGCAGAAGAACTAAAGCTTCTCATGGCCTTTATTCGCCCACACGAAATACCCAGTATACACAATCTCCGTGATCACATAAGGTCTTCTACAATGAGAAGGAGATTTTTCATCTCGAAAAAGGGTTATATAGGCCTAGCACCTGCGAACGCCCAGATTGGAGACACAGTTAGCATCATACATGGCGGAAATGTCCCATACGTGTTGAGACGGAAGGCTGTTGAGATCCCTGGCGGGGAAAATATTCCACACTGGGAATTCGTAGGAGACGCTTACGTGCATGGCTTGATGGACGGAGAAGCGACGGAATCTACCGGAGGCTACGTATCAAATGCTCAGGAACTAACTCTAATGTAGGCAATACAGGTGGGAATGCCATCTTTATGATCCGAAACCTGCTGATGAAATCTGTACCCGACGTCGATTTTTGTTGGATCAATTGGTTGATTTTATCTAGTAATTACAATACAGTAAATATACCATTGTAGGTTGCTTTTAATTGCTGACCACGTGATCCCGATAAGAAGCACTTATCAAACAATTTTCGGCGAGTCAGCCAGTCGTCAGGCAGAACTCCACTTTTAGCGCGTGACCCTCACAGAGAAGGGGCGCTACAAGCAGCTACACAGTCAGCAGCCACAAGCTTTATTATGTAAGACACAATACATTTTACAAAGATTCAGTAACTACTATACAGTTGACCAGGATCCTTGATTGCTTGATTGGGGGTACCAACTTATGTAGCAACGACGCATAGCGCAGCGCGCCCCGGCCCGCCGCAAGACTGACAATGACTTCTCAGCATTGTAGTAAGACTCGGAAATCCAGATCCAATTGTTCTATGAGTTTAAAAGGCAACAAGAGCTCGATAGTGGTGCAGCAGGTCAAGGGGTCCTATTACACCATAGAAGGAGGCCCTCCGCAAATCAGGGGGGTAGCGACGACGCAGTCGTAATTTTCGGAGTAACCGGGTCAAGAGTGTTCGGGAGGGGGCATACAACATATTGATATAAAATTACGAGAATTTTAACTCGTTCACAGAGTAAGAGCCGCTTGAATTCAAAGTACCTATGGATTGCCTCGTAACAGGGTGCGTCTCTCGACCCAGGGATGGACGTTATATAGCTAAATTTAGAGTTATATATAACTAAGAATAGATCATCTTCTTACTATTTAATCCTAATACATATAGTATTAAAGTGAAGTGCGGGCGAGGCGTTGAGAGGCATGGTGACAGCACTATTGCGAAAGGAATGCATAATTCTGCTGAAGAAGAACGACAGAGAGCAATTCGAGGTCAAGGAATGAGCGAATTCAGAGGAAGTGGGTTGAGAGAGCAAGCTGGTGGATTGCGAGAGGGATTCAGGCAAAAGGCTGAGGGGAGGAATCAGCTGAGACGCAGGAGTGGGAGTGCGCAGCGCCCGCTGGTAGGTCATACTTTGGACCGGGTTGAGGAGAGGGAAGTTGGTGTTTGAATTTGAACGATGATGATGTGATATAAGGAATGTAGTATGAAGTTGATATCTTTGGGAATATATGGTCTATAATGGAAAGGCGTTTGGATGGGAATAACTTGATAGACCGTGTTGGAAACAAATAGTGATTGACAATCGCTTTAACTTCCCTAATTTCACGTCTTGATTTTGTGATCTTCAAGTGAATCAAGTCCTACCGTGAGAGATCTCTTACCAAGTACGGATCATTTTCCCGCTCCGCGGTCCCGGTTTGGTGACGACCATGACGCAGCGAATGGACTTTCTCTTCGAGACGGTAGCAACAAACGACTTTGTTATGGGATCGAGAAGTCCGCAAAAGGGGAGGAGGATGCGCAGTTAGTCTGGATTCTATCTCGTCCATTGCACGTCTCACACACTCCTTCAATATAAGTTCTACGAGTTGTGCAGCCGTTCGCGAAGCCCTGGTAAGTTTCCGGAGATTTTGGACAATTTTATTCGTCATTGCCAGCAGGTAAGAGCGTTGATGATATATCTGTGCCTTTGGTGGTGTGTTTTTTATGTTTCAATATCTCAGTAGCACTTCAACCCGTTCATTGTTTTCCATTCCTCTTTCCTACTCATACTCCTTGCCCTGCAATAATCAAGATGGACGCATACAATGACTCATTCGCACCTCCCCGTGCCCAGAAACCCCTCAAAATCATAATAGTAGGCGCCGGAATCGCCGGTCTCGCCTCAGCAATCGGTCTCAAAAAAAACAGGCCACGATGTAGTAACCTACGAGCAAATGTGCGAGATTGCCGAAGTAGGCACAGAGATACAGATAGCTCCCAACGCCACAAGGATAATGGGACGTTTTGGGTTGCTTTGGGAGATTATGGAGAAGGCGGACGTTCTCGAACGGAATAGTTGGAGGAGGTTGGAGGATGGGAGGGAGTTAGGAATGGCGGAGTTGATGCCTGGTGTGAGTGTTCTGTTTTGTTTTGGGGTTGGAGAGGGGAGAGAGGGGAGCGGTGGGGATGGAAAGATTGAGCTGACGTGGGAATTATGATAGATCGGACACAAATACCACGCCTCAGTCTCCGTAATCCACCGCGGTGGCCTCAAGGCTATCCTCCTGCGAGCCGTACGTGATTCCTACGTCCCCATCCATCTCAACCTTAAATCACATCTGCCGACCCCTCATTCCCCACCCCGCGTCAAACTCGGGTCCAGATAATGGGCCACAGGAGACGTAGTCATCTGCGCCGATGGCATCACATCCGATATCCGTGGCTAAATGGCCTCCACGCGCGGCGTAACAAACCACTCTCGTCCAAGGGAGACACAGCGTATTAAGTCTTCATACCGAAAGAGAAGATGATAGGAGACGAGAAAGCGCTTCAGTTGCTGAAGGAGAATGTAAGGATGCGGTGGATGGGGCCAGGAGGACATATCATGGCTTATCCGATTAAGAGCAACGCAGTGTACAACATGGCTCTTCTGCACCCGGCGAAACCAACTCAGAATGCGAATGAAGAGAGTTGGACGAATAAGGGTGATAAGAGGAGATGATGGCGTCTTACAGGGGCTGGAATCCCATGGTCAAAGGCCTTCTTTCCTATGTCCCTGAGGGCGAGGTCATGGAATGGACACTCGACAACCATCGTCCGCTGCCGAACCGAATTGAGAATAAATGCGTACCGATAGGGGACGCGTGTCATCCCATGTTACCGTACGTTGCGCAGGGCGCGGCGCAGGCGATTGAAGATGCCGGTGTGTTGACTTATGCGTTGAGCTTGGTGGGGAAGAAAGGGATTGATATGGCGTTGAAGGATTATGAGGCGGTTAGGAAGGAGAGCAGCGAGCGGATACAGAATTCCGCGGTGATGATGAGGAAGATGCTGCATTTGCCGGATGGGAAGGAGCAGAAGGCGGGGGATGAGGGTTAGGGATGGGTGGACATAATCGGACTTATGGGCGGATTTTTTGTGGCAAAACTTCATGTGAGGTGAGCCTTTGGCATGAATTGAATGAGGTGTTAAACATTTCATTACTGACAATTGAATACAAGAACGGATGTGATGAAAGATAATGTGGATAATTGAGACAGGTGGGTTGCCAAAGTGGAGGAGCAGAATCTGAAAGCTACCATGTATTGAGGCAAAGCACTTGCTATGCTCATAAGGATATTTGGGTCTTCCAATTGGTCCATGAATGGCCTTCAACGAAGTGACGAAAGCGGCAGCACCTGCGGGATTCGTACTGATGCCGGATGAAATACCCGGGTTCATTGAAAATATCACTTCAACTAGGACTCAGTGATGAAATCAAATACAGCCACTGTCTTTCATAGTGCCATGTCGCTTTTCAGGATAGATTGACCTTTCGCGGATTTGAAAAATGAAGACAGACTGGCGGATGAATATGATCCGATTCGAATTCCTCCGATCTCATCTGGCCGTACAATTGAGCCCTAACTTATAGGAGATGTATTGCAACAAGGAAGCGCTACCTTGAGACGCCACATTAAATCCTAGCTCAAATTTGACCGTTCAATGAATATTGTCCCAAACTAGAAAAATTTCAAATCCAACGCCTAGGAATCAGCACCCCAACCTCTGGAAGCATTCCAACCCTCAGCAACCCTTAAGCCCTCCGTCAAGAACCCCAAAGCCCCATCTGCAATGGCATTGCCAGTCCTAGGAGCCTCTCTCGGAGCCAAGCTCTGCATCACACCTCTTGCATCTGCCTTGGCCGTCGCAATCCTATACTCTTCATCTAAACACCTATCCTTACACTGCATCCTGGCCAAAGCCGCTCTCTTGATCGCAGACTCCCATCTATGATACCAATCCACCTCACTCATAACCTGACACTCTCTATTCCCACCATCATCAGTCGGCACGTTGGCATACGGAAACACCGCCTTAACAACCTCATATTTATGCGTCAAGAAGAACAGGACAGGCCAAGCGAAGATCCACAAAAACGTGAGGTAAAACACCCATCGAATCCACGTCGTGATGCGCCATTCATTGATCTTCCCAGGCGAATAGACCACCACCCGTTTGTGTATAGTAGGGAACTTGATCCCAAGATGGCCCCTGTAATTTGTTTCTGCGATAGCGGATCGGAGAAGCTGTTCTAGCTTCTTCGTGTCGTGGTTGATGACCTCGCGTTTCAGCGTAAAGGACTTCACGCTTGCGGGATTGTTGACGTAGGATTCGCACCACGATTTCAGTTCCTCTGCTTGATTCTCCACGTCAGAGATTCCAACTGTAGGTTTGAAACCTGGGATCCGGCCGCCTCTGTATCCGCGCTTGTTATCGGGCAGAAGTTCGACGGACGCTCCACCCATCCCGATTCCTGGCGTAAGTAGATGCGTGATATTGATACGGATGTAGAAATCCGTTACTTTATTCTTGGTCTCCTTATTTCCATTCCGCACAGTCTCGGTATGTGTCCCGTTCAATTCGACGAAGTAGGATGGTGGGTACATGGCTTGTGCGCGGATCATTTGAAGGAGGGTTTGTGCATTCGTCGAGTAGTCTGGAAAACGGGTGCGGATTTCGGTGCTGTCGAGGTCGTGCGTTGAGAAAGGGAGTGCAGGAGGAGGGCTATTTCAGAGTTAGTCGTTGGACCTTATTCAGAGCCAGGGAAATGCTCACCAGTACCAAGTCATGAGAGGAGCTGTGGGACGTGCTGGGAACTGCCCGCCCGGAAGAGGGGCCAATTCTGCATTCGATTCGGGTTCATCGGTGTATGAGGGGAGCTCTTCATCCGGGTAGTCGATATCGCCCAGGAGGACAGCAGAGGATGTCGAGGCTGCATCGTCGCGATCTGGGTCGTCTCTGTAGACTCCAGGTTGGTGAGGCTGTGCGGATGGTTTGCCCATTTTGAGGGACGAGGCTAGCAGGTTGTGTAACGAACGTAAAGGGTGAGTTCTGCTTGTGGTATCACTGTCGCGAACTCATATTGATGAGGGAAAGTCGTGAATTTATTCGAAAAACATCAAGCGTGTCGTCTGAAGGCAGCATCGTGGGGGTAAGCCGGGTGTTTGCTGCAGTTAGAACCCCTGAAATTTCTATTTCCATGCTAGCTCGTCAGCGCTTCGATGGCGCAGCATCGTATTCTGAATTTTGCCCCGAGAAGTTTTTCACAACTACATTGATCTATTGAAAAGTGGCAAGACTCGTATCAAAGACTTCCTGAGGGTTTTTAGCAGCGTGTAGGTCTTGGTTATACAAGCCTGGATCAATCAATTGAGGGTATTCCTGGGAGGAGGCCTGAAGTTTGAGTTTACCCCGCAACACGCCTTGCGCCAAGGCTGCAGCCACGCCTGGAGAACCCATCTCTGGGCGAGACTCTCCATCAAGATGATGAGAGGAGTCATTCGATCTCACGTTATGCTGTTACACAGTCGCTCCAGATGCCCTTGGTAACGGTAGCCCAGTAGAAGCAAGTCGGCCTTTGCCTCGCTTTGCCAATGCTCTTGGCTGCGTGGATGACGAGCTCCGAGAGTTCCAGTTTGTGCTTTCCTCGATTTTGCTCTCCAATATAGGCACGTTAGGTTTATTCTGCAAAACAATAATAAACCCTTCGTTAAAAACCATTCCTGCCCCTTCGATCGCCAGAGGACCTCTTCTCCCAGGTTTCGTCAAATGAGAGGTTTTGAATTGGTCTGCCATTCTGGTCCAATGATTATCTGCCACCTCCCAGATATCCAGATGTCATTAGTCCAAATCAAACTCACTGGCGAGAGAGCTACCAGCCCTGTGGCTTGGCGCGTTTCGCTTATGCGTGGGCACCTGCAATCGGCGTGTCAGCAGCTTCACATGAATTCTTCCCCGCACATCCCGCAGGTCCCTTTAAAAGCTTCAGGAAGCATCGCTTCCTTTTTCCTCCTCATGAAGCTCCTCAATCCACCACTTCACTCTCAATAACTGTCAAAACAACCTGCGAAGCAATCACGATGACGATCCACACCTCAATCACGATCAACGCCCCCGCAAAAGAGGTCTTCACGATCGTCGCCGACCTCCCTACCTACCACAACTGGCTCCCCGAAACCTCCGCCTTCAAAGGCACAACACAAGTATCCCATAACCCCGTCAAGCTCGGCACAACATATCACGAGCCTGGCCCCGCAGGCACTCGAAAGGGTGAGGTAGTCGAATTCGAGCCTCCGGAAGCGGGGAAGTCGGGGAAAATCACATTCAAGCAGCCGATGAGCATGAAGCCGTATATTCTGGGGATGACGGTTGATGTTAAGGTGGAGATGAAGGTCACAGAAGAGGGAGAAGGGGCGGGGGTGAAGACGGTACTGGAGAGGGATGTTAGTTTGCGTTATCCGTGGGCGCTGTGGGCTTTCAAGCCGTTCGTTGATAGTGACTTTAAGAAAGAGAGTTGGAGGACTCTAGAGGCTTTGAAGGCGTATGCAGAGGGCTTGGGGAAAGAGTGAGGGGTTATCTCGTTCTGGTGCTCGGGAGTCTGGTTGAGAAGTACGGGCCAAGAGTTGGCTGACATCACGCTGCATTCTCCATGCTAGCACGACACGCACTCTTTTTGTGGGTCTCACATTCGAGGGTCAAGCTGAGGTTTGAAGTATAATCCCCACTGTCAAACTTGTTAACTTAATTGTCCGGAAAGTTTAATTTAATACCCATTTGACTTTTGCCGCTCATCATCTTTACTCGCTACTCAGCTCTTTGATTCGAAGGGTCGCTTATGATATGATTGCAAGACGACACGGATACTGTCGAAGATATTAAGACCCTCCCAACCAGCACTCGCCAGCCGTCATGAGAAAGTTCCTTCGAAGCGGGCAAACACTAGGAAAGATGTCTTTGGAGTCCATCTGAACAACTCATTAAACTACTGTAACTTTCCTAGCGTTCCCATTGCCGCATAATTAGGATATGGGATATCAATCGTTCTGTCTGTTTCAACGATCAAAAGCCTTCCAGTTCGGATAGCCACAAACTATTCTCGACGTCCTCGGGTCCAGTTACTCGAATAAAACGAATGATTGGAATTCCAGGTCTATAGAGGAGTTCTTATATCTTTCTAATCGCCGCTCTCGATTGAAATCTTACGTCCCAATTAATACGGTGTCTTCTTTCTATCCCATTCGGGTTCTCCAGGCCTTTCAAGACTTGACCGCTGCGTAAAAGAAGTCCACATAGTCAAAGATCGATCTCCTATGCGTGCGTCTCATATAGTCCAGCGTCCCTTCCGTTCGATTGACGCCTTGCATTCCAAATTACCTAAAGCACCCTTTGTCAACATCCCCTCAATCCTTCAACACCTTTCAACAAACCGCCTCATTGTACAGAAATCCCACTTACAAATCATAAATCCCAATTCATTATTATCCAAATGACTCCATCCCAAGGCCCCAATAATATTAACCTCATCCAGCACACTCGCCTTCACAACCTCTCTAACATATACCTTGAACTACAAACTCTGTTCTATGTTATATCTCTACTCGTAAACCCCGAGTTAAAAGCTAGCATGAAGTTGAATTCGGTCAACATAATAGCCATTGGTTTCAATGTCAGAGAAAGCTATTTCATTTGTTGGTGGAAGTATTGCGTCAGCAAAGGCCTGTCTTAGTTTTAGTTTTGTGTTTGGGAACTTACTCAACGGCAAGGAAATCCATGTTCCCCTTGATGAGCTCCAGATCAGCTTGACGTAGAGCCGTAGCATTCGTGCCATTCGTATCCAGCTTGAACCCGATCCATATCAGAAATTATTAATATGGAAGGAGGAGAGTGGAACTTACGATTGATTGTGGATAATTCAGCCTCAAGGATAACGGATAAGCCAAGACTCCAACTTCGAATCCTACACCCTATTTGCGGCTTCGATATCCTCAGGATTGCTGCTATTGAGGGGATGGCGAGGTTATGTGCAATATTCAGAGATATCTTCCCAGTGCCTTTAAGGGTATCCTTGTAGAAGTGATACACCATCGCGTGAGCGGTCAAAATATTATTGCTAAATAGATATCCCAGAACTCCGACGAGTACATTTAGCTCGTTCTAAGTCGGCCAGCGATTTGCCCTTACTCCATTGGAATCCCGAGATAAGGGAAAGGTCGTACTATAGTAATCCAATATAGCACTCGATCATCGAAACGAGTGCTTAGCATAATAGAGCAATGCGCCGGAATATTCTAGGGACGTAGGCTAGATGCCAATCGGCATGTCGAAGTGGTTGAGTGTGATGAGCGGAGTAATTTCATTTTGAAGGCAGAACTCGATCAAATCCTCATAATGTCTTAAAGCGGGTTGATTGATGCGTGAACCAGGGATGCCGAATGGCACTACACCAGTCCAAGAGATAGAGAAGGAGAAGTATGGGATTCCGACAGCAGCTAAGCGTAGAATATCTTGTTTGTAGAACCAGTAACTCGTATCAGCCACGCAGCATCTTGTAACTCTGAAGCATTGCCTGATGTGCGAGCTACTCCTTGCATATTTCCACTTGTATGCGCCGCTGCGATTAATGAAGTCTCGATAATGTCTAGTAGGCCTGTTCTGCGGCCAAACTCTTGCAAACCGCCTTCAGTCTGCCAAGCAATGCTCGCCAATCCCAATATAAGCCTTTGAGAAGAGCATTGGCCAATGATGAACAACTGGGTGTTAGTCTTTGGGGAACAGTGGAGGAGGAAAGACAAGCTCGGATGTTGCGACAGGAGTTGGTGCAGGACGTGTTGTGAAAGGAACTGTGTTGGTGTTGCTTAATCCACTCTAGAGGCCCGGGTAGGCATATTCGTTGTATTGTCCGCCCTGCGTGGCATTGGAAAGGTATATGATGTGTAGATAATTTTGCCCGCTAAGAGACTTGCGAGCGGAGGTGCTGGAGTATAGCTCTTGCTGAACTTACTAGAGGCGGCAGTGGGGTAGCGTGTCGAATGGTGGTCTCAGCCGTATAATGAAATTGGGTTCTGCATGATTCTCTGTCAGAGCGCTACACTCAACAACAAAGTCAAGGTAACCACGAGAGGTAAGTTGGACTACGAAATGAGGCTCATATTTGTAGTGGACTTGGTGGCTTTCAACCAATCTATTAAAAGCGAGATTAAAAAGATACGAGTGGTAGTGAAGTTGAATGAGCAGTGATTCCATGGCCTTGATAGCCCCGACGCCTTGCCCAAACCACCTGGCGGACTTCGACGAGCGATTGGTTTGCAGGACTACCTTGCTAGTACACATTTTCTTGTAAATCCGTGGTCCCGGGAAGATTTGCACTTCAGCGCCAAACCACATCAAACGACATTTTAAACAGAGCTTGTATCTTCACATGGTTGCTGAGTAATAAGACTTGAGCGGAGGACCGGTGTGATCAGTGCGGCATTTCCGGCCGATCACAGCACCGGCTGCGGGCTCGGCCCCGCTAGCTTCACCGACAATGGTAATATGGCGACCTTTATCGCCGACAGGCTCTGAATACTTTCACTGAAGCTGGTAATTCGAAAACATCATTAGGATAAGGGGAATCCGTGTTGAGAATGGGCGCATAGAAGGTGGCCCGGCCAGAGTGGGGGAAGCTGACCCCTTTCTTAAGCGATGGCGGGGTAAATTCCTCGAGCGCGGCGCGATTTCTCCATGTTACATCCCGCATCCTAAATGTAACGTTTGCCAATCTGAACTTAACTTTATTTGCAAGCAACTGGAGGCAATTGTAAGTGGGATGTCGCTTTTTCCATATTTGACCCAGTCACCATCCCCTCGGTATCTAATCGCTCAGTCATTCTGAAAGTTCGTCGGCTTTCGTACTTTACATTGGCTAGGTCGACTCGATTGCGAGAGATGGGTTGTCGAATAGTTACAAGATGGCTGTCGCTGCTCTTTCTTTTTCTTTCTGGGGGTATATCTTTGGCTGCGGAGAGTTTAGAGGACCTCACACAGTTTGTCAATCCTTTCATTGGGACCGAGGGCCAAGGATATCCTGGAACTGCCATAAATAGCGGCAATGTATTCCCAGGCGCGTCATTGCCATTTGGCGTCGTGAAATTTGGAATTGACACAACTGCATTCGATTGGACGAATGTTGATGCAGACGCAGGATATACTCCTGATGGCTACGGTATGAGTTCGCTGTGATTGTCATGAGTTGAAGCTGACAAAGGCAGTTACTGGAGTGAGCATGCTGCATGAGAGTGGAACGGGAGTAGGTGGTCTTTCTTCCAACAGCTTCTCGCTAATATGGGTAGGGTGCGCCGACTTACGGCTTCGTTCACCAAATGCCACTTTCCACTTTGGAAAATGTCAACGTTCTTGACAACTTCACCTACATGCAGGAACGTTCTGAACTCGATGTCGCAAGCGTCGGATACTATAAGACAATTCTAGCCAACGGGGTCTCCGCTGAGCTCACTGCAACTGCTCATGCCGGAATCATACAGTATAAATATTCTTCAAATGCCACCGGGAGACACATCCTCGTCGATGTCTCGCATATGCTACCGTCATCTGGTGAAGCACAGCACTCACAGTTCTACTCAAACGGCCTTCTGGAAAGGAGTCTAGATGGTAGCAAATACCAAGGGTACGGTGTCTACAGAGGAGGTTTCAGCAGCCGTAAGCGTCGTGAAAAATTCCTCTCATCATCATGGAAGCTGACTTTCCAGGGCCTGATGCGCCGGTGTATTTCTGCGCTGAATTTGACACTACTCCAGAAGAAGTTCAATTCTTCTCCGGCCAATACACAGACCCATATTGGCCAAATAGTACGATATTCCGTCCACCAGTCTTCACAAACGCAACCTCGATCATTGGCGGAAAAAGCTGGTATGGGTATGCTGACCGAGTCGGAGGCATCTTTACCTTTCCCGCCAATACCACAACTCTGAAGTCCCGAATTGCTGTATCGTTCATCAATTCGGACAAAGCTTGTCAATATGTTGCTTCTGAGCTACCAACGTGGGATCTGGAGCCAATCATCGCTGCAGCTAAGCAAGAGTGGAACTCGGAAGTCCTGTCAAAAGTCACGACAACAGATCATTCTAATATAACACTTTTGGAAATGTTATATTCAGGTCTGTATAAAATGCATCTTATGCCATCAGATCGTACCGGAGAGAATCCGAATTGGGATACGGAAGAGCCGACTTACGATGACTTTTACACGCTTTGGGATACGTTCCGCTGCTTGAATAGTTACATTCTCCTCACGGCACCGAAGAGAGCAGCTGATATTGTGAAGAGTCTTATTGATGTGTGGAGATTCGAGAGGTTCATGCCTGATGCGAGAAGTGGAAACTACAATGGAAGAGTGTAAGTTATCTGGCTTATCTTCAAGGACGTTGGGAGCTGATTGAGTCAAGTCAAGGGGGTTCTAACGCCGATAACGTGCTCGCGGATGCTTGGGTCAAAGGACTCAACGCTTCCGAGTACGGTATCAACTGGACGGATGCATACGCAGCAATGAAAACAAACGCCGAAATGGTCCCATACAATACTTTTGATTATGGTGATCCGACAGGTAGTGTGAAAGAAGGAAGAGGTGCGCTTCCGGATTGGGTGAGTCTCGGATACGTCAGCATGTATGATCCTGCGACAGGTACTGGTTTTGGGAGATGCATTTCGAGGACTGTGGAGTACGGACTGAACGATTTTGCGCTGAGTCAAGTGGCCAAAGATCTGGTGCCGCAGGATTATGTGAAGTATTTCAATCGCTCAGCGTAAGTCAAGTCCTGCCCTCAGATCTGCAATTTGAGAGCTCATGGCATGATCAAGTGGATGGCAACAAATCTGGCAACATAATTTTACATCTCTCAACTTCACCGGCTTTCTCGCTCCTCTCTACGCAAACGGCACTCGCGACCCCACCTACTCGCCCCTCTATTGCGGTGAATGGTGTTCCTGGTCCGATATAACCTACGAAGGACTCCCCTGGGAATACTCCTGGACAATTCCCTATGACATGGCTACTCTAATAACCTTCATGGGTGGCCCTAACCTCGCCGAATCTCGCCTGGACGCCATGTTTATCCCCGGTCTTCAAGACGGAACCGTAGGTCAAGGAAATGGCGCTGGAACAGCGATCTTCAATCCTGGCAATGAACCGAGCTTTGGAACACCGTTTCTGTATAATTATTTGGGGAGACGACAGTGGAAGAGTGTGTTGCGGAGTAGGGAGATTGTTAGTCAATATTATTCTAATGAGAGGGACGGGGTGCCGGGAAATAGTGATGCGGGAGCGTTGGAGAGTTGGATGGTTTGGAATTTGTTGGGTGAGTGCCAGTTTTAAAATTGTAGGGAGAGGATGCTAACGTGTAGCGAAGGACTTTATCCCATCGTGACTCAACCTGTTTACCTCCTGCTCTCGCCATGGTTCAGTGATCTCAGCATCTCCGTTGCCGGAAACAAAACGTTGAAGATCACGTCCACGGGATTAGAGGATGGACCGTACGTGCAAACTGTTAAGGTCAATGGTGTTCAATGGGAAAAGAGCTGGGTCACTCATGATGATCTCGTTGGCGGTGATGGCGGCAGAATTGAGTTTGTCCTTGGAAGCGAACAGACTGAGTGGGATACTGGCGACCTTCCACCGAGCCCCGGACATCTTGATTTGGGCGTCCGAAATTAGTATTGAGTCGAGGGTGAATGTATTTTTTGTGTCGAGCTGCTCGATGAAGGAGGAGTAATATTCGGGCGGCCGTTTGTTCTTTGGTTTAGGACGATCACGTTCGATACGTCTGCTGGGCATTTGAGGTTCTGCACTGAGGTTACTGGCAGTCGTGAATCGCTGTTAGCGTGCCGAATCGGAGCCATTAGGAGGACGATGGTCTCCCTCAGGAGGGAATAGATGACACTGCCGTCGTAGTAAGGAATGAAGTGTACGAGGGAGTGTTGTGATCGTAGGAGGTAACTGTGGTGACGCTGTTGTGGTGGTGGTGGTGGTGAGGAGTAAGTGGGACAGAGGAATAAATATAATAGCTTGAAAGGGGGTGGGAGTATAGTAGGAGGGTGAATGCCATGATGACAGTGTTGGATATTGAAGTGACTAGAATCTTCTGGTATATGAGTGACAAATACAATGTCAAATAAGTCTAACTGGAGCCTTTGGTATGATTTACACTAGGTGGCAATCGTAGGACTCCAAGTGTATATATAGAGCACTTCCTACTGTAGAATTAATGAAATATCGCTGAGAAACACCAACAGACAGCCAAAGTGGGGAGGGCCCTCTGTTTCTAAAGGGGTGTTGATTATCTAGGTCCCAAATAGGCATAATAGGGTTGAGAGCCTGAAGAGTCAGGGCAGAGTCGAGAGTCGCAAGAGGGTTGACGTTCTAGGATTTGAGACTGAAGGGCCGACTTCTTGAGGCTCTTGTAACTGGGTGAAATGGGTAGGAAGGCAAATGAGAATAAGGATTTTGGCCCAAATTTTAAGGCAATAGTCGGGTTTTCTTGGCAAAATATGGGTTTCGGCTTAATTATTCCGCTTCCGGGTCCCTTATTATATCGGAATCCCTATTACATCGGAATGAAACAAGCTGATTTTAATGGGTCGAGCTATTTCAACTTGCCTCCTGGCTAAATACACTTGCCAGCCCCCACTTTCCAGAGCACACCCATCAACCTTGCGCTACAGTAGTAATTAGTATGAGAACACAAGACGCGTTTATGTTTGTTTTGTGAACCGTAGGGTCTTTAGCCCTAGTTTGAGGCTTTCCTTCTCTTTCTCTATTACAAGCATATATTATCTTAGTAGGATCAGATTTTAGAGGCCGAGAGTCTCTCTTGAAAAACGCATATCCGTGGGCTTTTACGTGGCTTTGGAGAGCAGTAAAAGCAGTAGAAATACCAGGGTAAACCGCTGTAGGAGGAGGAGGACCGCAAGGTCGGGGTATAAGGAGATCCATGAGGGCATGTAGTATAGGTGGTTGATTTTTGGATATCCATAATTTTTAATTGACATTGACGCGCCTTGCGTTGCTATAGAAATTACCACTACTAAGCGAGGTTGATGGGTGTACTCCCGACAAGTGGATTTAGCCGGGAGGCAAGTTGAAATAGCTCGACCTTTTTCATTCCAATATAATGAGGTTTGACTGTAACACGCTCTTATGTGATCACATGTGACCTAGCACGTACAAGCCGTAATAGTTAGTGGCCTAAAATAGTAAATGCCTAAGAATAAATCACACATCACATGACATAGGGATTATTGAGACCACGTGAGAGATTACGTGGTTTTACAATTGTAAGAGCCTAGTCAGGTGACATTCTACTCGCACTTTTTGTGATTCTTCGAACTAAAACCAGCTTGTTCATTCTAAGGTGCGAGGGAGGCTCTTCTTATACAGAGCCTCGGTCTAGGTTTAATTACATGTGGGCCTCAGGCACAAAGGCAAAAAGTGGGTCTGAAATGACACTTTCACAGGACTTTTAACAGTGACCTGTGTAATAAATGCTTAGTTATATATCTAAATCGGGTCCTTTGACTTGCTATTTCACCACTAAACAGAGAGCTCCTTCCTGACTTTGGGGAGGGGCTTTGGCTGTACTATGAACTGCCTATCTGGTCTTGTAGCAATGATATACTGTTGCTCTTCTGGCGCGCACTTCTTATTGCAAGGCTGAAATGTATCAATATGCTCCCAAACTATCTCCAGGCCCATGGAGCGAAGAAAGTTCCGCTGCCCATCGGCGCTCAACATCATGCTTGGGCAAAGTTCTCCCATGAACGGGGTTTCATAGTCCTCGACATAAGTCCCGGTTTCATCATAGCGCGAATTGTCCTTCACGTAGGTATCGCTTGGCATCTGACCGAGAGCAAGAATGCCACCTGGCTCGAGTGCGTTGGCATATTTGTAGGCCGCGGCGTGGAAATCAGCATACGAGAGCTGGGTGTGGGAAAAGATAATAAAGACAGCAGCGAAGGTGCCCTTGATCTCGTAGTTGAGCATATCGGATACGCTGAAGAGGCCCTTGACTCGATCTCGGGCGAGCTGGATCATTTTAGGAGAAATGTCACAGCCGACGACGTCAAGGCCGGCTTTCGCCAGCATGTCGGCGACCGGCACCCCAGTTCCACAACCAACATCGAGAACCCTTGAGCCAGAGGGAAGCGTAGAGATAGCCTCCGTGATACACGCTTTCTTGAATTTGTTGTCCCCGTATGCGTTTTCATATTCGATGTTGAGCTTCTCGAACGTGGCAAGGCCTGCGAGGGAGCCTTGTGTCGACATTGCAGCCGGGTTTCGAGATAAGCGCTTGTTACTGGTATGGCTTTCCCGAACAATCAACGCCTGTATTGTTTGTAGTTTCGAAACACGGAGATGACGATTTATAGCTATTGTTTGATTGACTCGCTGATAAGGAGACGGAGATTTCATCTCTGGAAAAGAGGTCATCGTTGACTCTTACGCTAATCTTAGTTTATGCGCCCGCCACGGGGTTTACCGCAGAGTATGTGTAAGACCTGGATTTGGGCTCCCAGACATAGAAGAGTAACTAGAGCCAAGAGGAAATAAACCCGGGGGTGGAGGACTGTGCAGCCGGAAAGATGTCCCTACCTATTATAGGGCTTTTTGGCTAGAGTTGGGGCCACCACACATGGACCACACATGGCCCACCCCACCATTTTACACCAAAAGCCACCTTTTTTTACAATTATATAATAAAACTATATAAATTGATTTTATAAATTTACCTTTACTTCTTAATATTTATATTTAAAGGATAATATTTTATTTGAAATTAATAGTTTTCTATATAGGTTTATTTAAAAGTTATAAAAAAATCTAAGATTCTATATATAAATTAAGCGATTTTACTTTACTTTACTATAAAAATTAACTATAAATTACTTTTGTAATTTCTACTTAATTAAATTTTTAAATTATATAAAACATAGATAAAAGTAAATTTCAATAATAGAATATTCTTGTTATTTGAAACAGTTGTATTGTGGATATATAACTAAGTTAAAGGGGTGCATTTTGGTGTAAAATGGCGTGTGTGGTGGCCCCAACTCTTACTAAAGTTTGCAGAAGGATGAGTCAAGTAACGTCTATCTACCTAAACCGGGGCAGGGAGTTATTCTTTTGTGAGGAAAAAGTCTGGGGAAGGGTCGCCTGCTATTGCAATAATTCCTTCTTTCTGAGCCAAAAACCCAATACATTTACGTAACAGCTGATATCCACCAATATTATTTGTTTTTGTTATCTTGGAAGAACTTAAGTGGCTTTCTTTTAAGGGAATTAATATAGTCTGATATTGAGTTTTTTGGGTAATATATAAGGATCCCATATTTTGGAGGAATCACCAATTAATTCAGTACCTTTTACAGTACCTAAATAAGTGCAACACCTGCAACAGGGCAACAAGTCTACAAGGACTGGTAGAACTGAGAAGGAATTTGTTGTTTACGGAGATCAGTAGAAGGTTTGAGATAGAAGTCTTATAATTTTGGGCTTTGGCGGGGGAATTCTCTTGTCAGATGGACGGTTTTCGGGCGAAATATCGTAGAATTCTTGAGATCTAAGGAGCGTTAAAAACCAAGGCGGGGTACAGGTTCTTTATCCTAAACGAAGAAGCAAATACAAGCTATACTCAATGCGGCAGGTTCAACCAACATCCCTCCCAAATGAATGAATATTATTTTGCTGTTGGAACTTGGAAAATGCCATGATGGCACAGACTTATTTATATCTCGTGTTTATTAGCTCACAATGGCAGATTTACAGCTCTACCTACGAACCAAAGGAGGCGGACTGATTTACTTGTAAGCTGGATCGCGTCAATGAAGGCACAAGAGATCGAGGTACGAGAGACATTGATCATAGATGTTGCTACGTCTATGGAATGACAGTACGTGCATCAACTTAGAAAGGCTATATTCTAGACCGGCTCCTCCGGCGAGAAAGTGCTCCCGCTTTACTCATCTCGCTTTACCAGTACTACAGGTCCAACATACTGGTGCCTCGCCCTTACAGCATAATAGATAAGTGCAAAAATGATGGTACCGCCAAACATTGCAGAAGACCAATTCATATTTGATGCAATTGTTGGCGTAGCGAGCGGCCAACACGCAAAGAACCAGATAGGTGCTAAAAACAGAAGAGAAGCAATGTTAATGGCCAGTCCGTATCTCCCTAGCGACCATCGTCGTGGTGGTAAAGGCCGCCCCGTAGCTCGCCTCCAGATGATGCAGCTGATAGTAATAGAGTATGACGAGAGAATTGACACACCACCGAGAGAGTTGATAGCGTTAAGGGCAGTTGAAGAGCCAAGGTTGATACAAGCAAGCAGAGAGCAGACCACGAAGGAAACACACACTGCACGAAGTGGGATATTCCAACCAGGCGTCACCTGAGATGTCAGTTAAATTCATCTATTGACAAAACGCCCTCTCACCTGTGACAGCCAATCCGAACCAGGCAAACCCCGATCTCGAGCAAAGGACCAAATCTGCCTAGACGCCGTGGCCAACTCGCTGATGCAGCAAAAGCTCAGTAATATAACAACCACTGCTGTCATAGCATTTGTAGCGGCATAACTTTGAGTAGCGTTAAAAAACACTTGAATAAAAGGCTGGAGTGTTGGTGTCGCTAAGACACTATCGATGTTGCCAAGGGTAAAGATCAAGGTGACTGCCATAAGAAATCCGACCATGGTGTTCGGGATTACAGACCACATGATGGCCTTGGGGAGCGTGAGCGATGCATCTTGAATCTCCTCGGCTGTAGTATGCAGTTGTGTCAGCGTTTACTGTCGGCAGGTAAAAGGAAGTACTGTCTTACACATGTGAACAGAACAATCATATCCTACCAGCACGCTCATAGGCGATGTCAAGCCGATCAGCGCCGACAGACCTGTGCTTGACCATCCACCATTGTTGCTAAACTCGAGTAAGACATGGGGGTGCGCACGGGGAGCCATGACCCATAGAGGTATGATTATGACGAAGAAGCCAACCACATGGAGGATTAGTACGCAGCCTTCGACAAGGGGTAGCCGCGCAGCCAATACCGTGTTGAAGATGATTGCGAAAGCAATGACGGCAATCGTCAGGAGCGTACCATGGTAGTTGTGCCACACATAGTCGGGCACATTCAGAACTATCAAACCTTGGATAATGGTACCAACCATGAAGCAAGCGCCCGCTAGGTAAACCTGCCAACCTATAGCACATAGCCAGCCTGATAGGGATTGTGAGTGAGTGGTCTTAAGAGTTGAATAGCTACGCACCAACAATGTAGCTCAAAAGCTTTTGAATCTTGGGCGGTGCAAACTCCGAAACCCAATGATATTGGCCCCCGGCCGTAGGACACCTAAATGGCGCATCAGCACCAGTGGGACAATGAGCGAAAAACCGTTACCCACATAGACGCCATTTCTGCAATACTGGCGTAGACGAGCGACATTCCGATTGCGACCGCGATAAAGCCCCAGAACAGCCCAGCAGTTCCTCCATCCATCAGCGCAAAGGTGAAGAGTCTAGGTGGAAGGTCAGCCAACTGCCGCTCAGGCTTGCGGCTATGAAGATGGAGAAGACTTGCGGAAGTAGAAACTCCCAGGTTGCCATGAGAGTACTCGCAAAGCCCAACATTGTGATGAACTTGAAGTTACGCTGCGACAAATTAGTTCGGGACCATAAGATGCATTCGTCGATACATTAAACATACGCGCAGGACTTGTTTCTTCCCTAAGATCACCATGTCTCTCTTGTCGGCCGCAGTGCCTCTATACTTGGGAGGAATGCCAGCATCGTCGAGCTCTTTGTCGGGGATTTCGACATCGTAAATAGGGTTCTCGGCGATTTCAGGCTCTTTCTTGGGGGAATCCATCATGATGACAATTTGTCTTGGAAGGGAGGGAGGAGAGAGGATCAAATGAAGGACAGGCTGGCGGACAATTGAAGAGGGAGGAGGAGGGAGGGGGGGACCAGGGAGTCAAACGAGTGAGTGGTTCGGATGTCTCCGCGTAATTGCTATTTATCTTTCCCCGGTGCTCATCAGAGGGGCCACATGGTGAACCCCCTCGCATATATATGCCTGTGCGTTGAGTGTACTACCACCGGCCCCTCTTCCCCGGAACCAACAAACAACCCCAGCCTGCGTCGGGAGAGGGTTTTTATGATTAGCGCATTTTTTGGATGGAACGCCCCCACGCACAGACGGAGGAAGAAGATTCTCGGCACTGATGATAGGTCCTCCCGAGCTATGACCCCCCGTTGGAGGCGCCGGAATCAAAATTGAAATGGCCCCGACCGGACGATTTGGTCTACTTCTAGTTGCATATATCCACCAAAGTCCATCCCTGAACACTGTGGCTGCAGCTACTGTACAAATCATGTCATTCGAGTCCCTCCGTACGTTTAAGTTTCGTTTGCGACGGGTTCTAGGTCCTGGGAGCCGGGAACAAACCCGCACGGTATCCTCGCGTTCAGCATCTTATCCCTTCGCGTGTGGGATGTGACATCCAGGGGTGGGATGGTATGTGCACGAGAAGAACATCAAAATCAGCCTCTTCTCTCAGCTGAACCTCACGTGTCGACTGCACTCCTTTCCCATCTAGTTTTAGTATTTCGGTAAATCGTGGACGTTTTATAGGTAATTTGTAACCCGTCAGTATCTAAGTGCTCTGGTTGGCCTAGTCATTGCGATTTACGCGAATTTTCGTGTAAATTGGTTTTAAGTAAGTCACAAAAGAAGGCCCCTGTCGAAGTGTCACATCTACACGCCAAGGGATAGCATCATGCTGCGAGTTGTGATTTGGAAATTGGGAGAGACAAGCCTCCAACACCTGCGCCGCATGGGCCTCTTGAAGTCGCTGACACTAGCTTCACTCAGGATGTTCGATGTTTATGCTTTTTATTCCGTCTACATCAAATTCGTTGCTCGCGTCGTATATTTATCGTTATGATGTCCTCTCCTTGTCGTGGTGATGCCCACTACTTGGCACAGCTTTGTTGTCTCAATACTGCTACTACTAATACTATACGCTGAATCTCGAGTCGTCATCGCGGGTGGAGCCATGTCGGCCACAGCATCTCCTTTCCCCGTCCCCTCCGGATACTATCCACCCTTTGCCGTGGTGACGGACACCGATCATACGGCGTGGATCATTATCGCAACAGCTTTAGGCTTGTCGTGCATTTTAATCTTCGGAGTCATCAAGACCTTCGTGTGCTGGGCGAGCAGCCCCAGAGTTGCCTTCGACGAAGCTTTTCTCACCGCTTCTACGGTGCGTCTCCCAATCCGTGATTCCTAGCAAAATCCGGCAGCCCGCTCTTTTCTGACTGACTGAACTGCAGGTCCTTGCCATTATCCAGTCATCTGTTGTATTAGCTGCGTGCGCCGACGGTCTCGGGAAGTCGATAGAACTTGTGCCAGATGGCAATCGCCTCAAGATACAGCAGGTAATCAGAAATTGCCTTGGTTCTGCCTGCCATTAATCCTTCCACAGATGTACTATGTTAGCAACCTCCTCTTTATCATATCGCTCGGATTGTCCAAAAGCTCTGTCGTCTTTCTCTTATTGCGTTTGACACCTTATGAACAGCATAGGCGGATCTTCTACGTTATAATAGCACTGTTGGCTTTCTGGACGGTTGCTTCCACTCTGGCTCTTGCGTTGCAATGTAATCTGTCACGCCCATGGATCTTAATCCAAGAAAGCTGTCCTAGAGCGGTGCCATAACCCTGATCCTGATCAGTTTGAAGGGCTATGAGCTGACTCTTATGCAGTTTCTGCGATGGCAACTTATTTCCCTGTTTGATATCGCCTTCGAGCTCTGCCTGGTTGGCATGACCATCTATCTCGTTTGGGGCCTCCATACCTCAATCGAGAATAAGATGGTTGTGATATTTGCGTTTGGCACGCGTCTTCCGTAGGCATTCGATCCCAATCTATTCACAAACTAATAGCGTACGTAGTTTGATCATCGCCATAGCCTTCCGTCTCACAAGCTTTGATACGCTTGGCTTGACCACCAACCCCACGCTTCTCCAAGACAAGTTCATCGTGTGGACCCAGACAGAGCTCAGTTATTCTATCATGGCAACCACGATCCCCAGCCTCCGGCCATTCATCAAAACTTTCACAACCAATTACGGCATAAACCCAGTGAATGGCTATGGGAGTGAAAGTGGCTATGTGAATGGTGGTTATGTGCAGTCCGACAGCTATGAAATGCCTACTCTAAGGCCAAAATGGAAGGGGGACGAGTACAACTACCGCATATGGTCAGCTACTAAGGGTAGTGTGAATAAGAGTGGCACTGGTGGAGAACGAAGTAATGGGACGGATGCAGTCAGTATTGGGAGCAGTGATAGTCGTCAGATTATCATCAGGAAGGATCTTCAATGGGAAGTTATGCCTGACTCACGATGAGAAATGGCAAATGCTTATAGAAAGGTTGGTTATGTATATTATCTGTATGAGCAAAAGCCTTCGCTTTCTAATTTAGGTCGCTTTTCCTTCTACTAGAGTTGGAGTTGGGAGTTGGTAGTCAGCTATAGCTAGCACAGACCCGGTAGAACTTGTAGCAATGGAGAGCCCTTGGCTGCAGCAAGCTCGCATGTATAAATTAATACGTAACTCACTCTTTTCTCCAGGATATCCCAAGAACCCCTCGTCCGAACCCAAGTGCCTGTAATTACAATACTTTTCCGGTAAGATCTTTTGCTACTTTGTCTTTCTTTGAATAAGCAACGCACTTGTCAGTTGAGCTTTGTGAGGGTGAAATAGAGTGGCATTTTTAGGACTAGCTGATATCTAGAGAGCTGAAATTATAAGGAGGGGAAGAGCTCACTTATGCTACAAAAAGAGAGCCACCACTTTCCATGCGGATGCGAGCGTTCCTTCGAGGGTTTGCCATACATCCATCCATCAAGATAGCATTGCGAGATGACACGGTACTCGCCGGAATCAGCGCCAACCGCCCTAAGCAGGCAAGGAACCATAGATCCATGAAGGATCGCTAATTTGGTCTCCTATCTTTGCATCCTCACAAGTCATTCCAGGTTGAAGATTCTTGGTCCAGAACATAAACTTCCTTTCAGCAACCAACGCCAAGTCCTCAAGCTTCTCGTAGACTTCTAGCATCTCTCTTTGCTCCTCTGTGATATCCATGTGTCGACCGCTATCTCTAAGAGTTCGAACAGGCTGTGCGTCGGTAATTATCCTGGTCATTCGAGGCACACATGAAGAGGCTGCTGTGAGCCCATTACACTATCGCAGAGGAGTGCCCGTGAGGTCCGACTTACTTCTGAAACTTCACGGGAAGTTCCTCACCTAGGGTATCGTTGTAACCATAGTGATATCGCTTTGCGTAATCAGCGACCGCAATCCAAATTAGGTTCAAGTCAATTGAAGGGCCGAAACCCCGTGTTGCAAATAGGGTGGGGGTGCCGGCGAACGCCTTTATGGAGCCTACTATCTTTCCTTGGACGAGTAGCTTTTGAGGATTGTTATGTATAATATTTTTTTTTTTTTTTTTTTTTTTTCCAAGACATGTGACAGGCCACGCGAGGCGTGAAAATATGAGCCAGGCGCTGCTATGGGGACAAGAGCAGGGGAAGCAGTCGGACCAGTAAGTGACCCAGGATGGGAGTCTCAATTGTCGTCGTGTGTCCCCAGACAATGCAGCGAAAATGTCGAGGAATCCAAAGGTCTTGATGGTTTGCTGAGCAGCTTGTAACCATACATCTTCTAGAGTCTGCTGGTAGCTTTCTTTAGTTGATTTGGTGCCTTCTTCATTCTGAAATGCGAGAAAGGCAAAGATCAAATCGCGCGGGTTGAAAGTATTTACCCTTCGAAGAACTCTGAGAAAGGCCGGGAGAAATCTTTAAAGGCTGGACTGTCTTCAGTGTGCGTTTGTAGAAATCGCTGCCGAGCTTCTTGGATAAACTGCATTATCTCAAAGCCACAAGTATCCAAGGCGAGTCTCTACGTAGCACATGCTAATCCTTGAACCAAGCGAGAATAGGGCATCCATGATACGCTTGAACCTCTCAAAGCGCATCTCCAACAACCCATACTGGACGATAATTTGGCGGGCAAGACTGGCCTCCTGAAAAACTCAAGCTCTTCGAAACCACGGCCGGTTCAGCACCTTATATAAGCCATGATCCGTACCTGTTCAATCGTCTTGTCCCAGTGTATTGCAGGGAGCCGAAGAGCAACCAACTTTCGCGCTAGTTCTAAATCATCTGCTGGCGTTTCATTGCCACTATGAGCAAATCCATCTATCAACTTGGCCAACAGCTCTGCATCGTATAACTCTGCCTTTTGTATCTCAAATTCAAGACGAGAGGGTGCTTCCCCTAGCCATATAACCACACTCTTGGCCTTCTGGTAGATTTCTCCCATCAGCTGAATTTGCGGAGCTTTTTCATCTTTATTTTTATGGTCGATACGAGTTAGTCGATCCAAAGAAGCCTCGACTTGGAGGGAAGCCTCAATCTTGTCAGGGCCATGACAAGCTGGGGTGTCGCAAGCAAAGTTTCTTCTCCGTACTCATCTAGCAAAACAGAGATCACCAAGTATCTGCTCATTGAACCCCATGTATACGGCAGCGCATCGTATTCTGGATCCTGGTCAAGCTTTGAGCAATGAATTTTGCAGCGGATGGACTCGAGGCTATTTCTCCCTGCTGAAGGCTTTTGGGGTGGCAGGAGTTTACTGAGCTGGTTAAACTTTGACTGGCTTTATAGGAGCCAAACGTGGCATGGCCAGAAGGTAAAGACATGTGGATAAGGGAAGGCTGTATACGGGAGGTCTGATTTCATAGAGCAGAGAAGATGCTTCAACTTCTATGACGAAGATGTGATTAGGTTCTGAAAGTTGGTCGTTGATACTAGGCGGGGTCGGAGGCTGAGCAAAAACCCCCAGCAAGCTCACGCAGCCAAAAGTCTTCTTCGGGTTAGAACAGACGTCACAGTAACAAAGCTGCGTAAGCTGACAGCACAGCTTGGACAAACTCTATTATTATTAATACTGGGGGAATTATGAAGGAAATATGCGAACCAAGTGTTGTGTTCAATAGCTAAGTGAGAGCCTTCCCTTGCGAGGCCCAAACTTGGACTGAAACCTCATAATGTGACCTTCCCCACAGTCTAAACGAACCAGTCTACAATGTTAGAACCAGCAAGCCACTCTTATTGAATATTCTGCCAGCGTTGTGTGATGTCTGAGGAACTACCCGCCTCAGCATGAATCCTTTGTCAGCTCCTCCTGACTCTCACGCTCTCCTCTCATGCCACTTCTACCATCCCTCCCCATGACAGTAACCTCATCCAGACCATACTCCCCAATATCATTCCTTCTTGACCCTTGCACTCCCCCTCCGGCTCGTCTCACTCTTCCACCACTCGCAGGGTGTCCCCCGATCGTTGTAACCCCAGTCTCATCCCTCCTTGAAGAACCCAAGAGTTTCGGCAACATCCTCGTAACAAGTGCTTTAAGACTCGGAAACGAAGCGCAGACAATCCCTAAATCCAACTCCACCGTCTCCCAAGTCCAAAGGTTGAATCCCTCCCAAGTGCTGTCCTGGGATAGGTTGACACTTATTGAGTAGTAGAGGCGGACAATACCGGCGAGACATACACTGTTCTTTCGTCAGCTGCAATCCCCAACCATCTACCAATTAGTTTTCGAGGCGTTGACGAAAGAATTATGGGGTGGATGAAGAGGCTAGAAACAACTGAAGGGACGCACAGGAAACCAGTAGCAAAGATAGCAATCAACCCAATTCTCTGACGTTTCGGCAATTGGATTCCCCAAACCATACGCATAGGTAAGACGTAGATGTAGATATCGGTAAGCGTATTGGTCAGTCCGTGAATGAAGAGTGGTATCGTGGGCGCGACGCAGCGTGTTGAGCTAGGGACCCAGTATTGGCTTGGAGGGTTGCATTGCTTAATTTTTTCGTCAACTCATCTCCAATCCATCATATTCATTCCATCTAAAACCTAACAGACAAATACGTACGAATATTATATAGAACGTAAATCCGATGAGCCACGAAATGATAAAGGCAATACTACCGAAGATGACAAGGCGCCACGTCTTAGTAACTGCAAGACGCAGATAGAAGACTAAAATCGAGAGTTTCATGAATGATGTCGAGAGGGTGAAAATCAGTTCTGAGACCCAAATTCCCAGGAAGAGAGCAGGCCAGTTAGAGGATGGGACTTGGTATTGGTGTGTCCCATTTCCGTATTTAGTACTTATACAGGCATTGATTGACATAAGGATGCTGAAGAACTAAATGCAAAAACATAGGATCAGTCTAGATTTTCTGATTGTCGTGTTGACGAAGGAATGAAGGGGGTTTCATGGGAGGAGAAAGCTCAACGTACCATCGCAGCTCCCATGAGCATGTCATCGCTGCCAATGCTTCTAAGTATCTTGGCTCGCGTGTATATTCGGAGCGAATAGACGAGTAGTGAGGTCGACAAGAAGAGAACCTGTAGAGCGATTAAAGCCCCTTTGCGCGTCCCGATCAGGTGGGGAGGATTTGCGTTGACCAGAACCATGTCTTCTCAAGGTAAGGTTTGAGGACGTGCGATGCGGGGGACAAGCATAATACTTGTAGTTTGCCGGGTGGTGGCCACCACGGAGCATTTCCCCAGACAAGCACTCCACGTGTAAATTTCTCTACTGGAGAAGAATTGCCCCATTACGGACGACAAGATTTGACAAGATTCCAATCCCAATCCCCAGTGACATAACCTCTCAAGCTTGGAAAAATGTTCCCGATGTGGCGCCAAAATTGTGGTTCCTCAGGGGTCATGACAAACGATTGCCCCTTGTGTTACCCGAGAAAACCCCACTTGGCGCTTGGAGGGGTAGCATAGCTCGACTCTGAGTAGCACAATAGCCGAAGAAACAGGGGAGATGTTCCATAAAGAGAAGGTACATATGTTTCAAAACATCTGAGGCGTTGGCTGCATGTGACGATGCAGGCACATTCAACATCGAGAGTCGGGCCACTCGGCATACCTGCCAATTCCAACGAAGTTCATTCAGCGTAATCCACCTGCTACTGTAAGCACGTGAAAGGCAAGTGCCCCTCCCTTACACCAGCAAGTCCAAATACCTCTCGAGATTAAACTTTATTTAAATAGGTAACGATGGCAGAGAGGATAAATTACGACCTGAGACCGATGGATCTGTTCACACATAAAACTTACAGTACTAATGCAAGTCACACATTGGAATCAAAGTTCCTCATTGGGCTGAAAGATGGGGTTGTGTAACAATTGAAGTTGGAGCTCCACAATCCGCACCTGAGAAAAATATGGTCTCACAGTCAAACAGCTGAAACTAAGTGTGGGTAATTTAACGACTCCAGAAGCTCCAAGTTTGCAAAGCAGCATTCGTTCATCCCACCTCAAACCGACTTTCCCCTCTATAAGTCTGTCAGATGAGACTAGCTCTGGTTGTTACTATGCGTTGGCATGTGACCGATGTGTCACATGATGAGTCACATAGTAGACTCATCTGTGATTTCTACCTAGTATATGGTTCTGGAGCCTACAGTTGCCTACAGCTGCCTATGACTGCCTATTGTTCAGATAGTTCATACAAGCTTCGATAGCTAGAGTCTTCACTCCTTAGATATCTATCAATACATGAATTTACTACACAATATCGTCTGATTCGACAGAGTCCTTCAACATTGTTGACAATCCCCTTGCTGTCAGTTATCCCTCCCGTACCCACAATCTCTTCAGGACCGGAATACCTAACCCTCCTAATACTCTTTTCGCTCTTGATTACTAGGACACAGGTTGGGTTTCATAGGCAAGATTTTAGAGAAGGTTGCTTTGACAGGGCTCTTGTGACATGGCCGCGCTCTTGTCCACTGACGTTTGTAGAGACACTTCTTTGGGGATGAACAAAAGGAAAGCAAGATGCACTTGTGGGAAAACTGGACTCAGGATTGCACCAAGAAAGTACTGCAAGAGATTGTAGGCTTGAAGTAAACGTGATTCATTACTGTAATCATTACGCTATGCATGCCCGCGTCGCTCTATTGTTGCACTGTTACTGTTTACTGTGTATGTACAATCCCTCGTCCAAATCATTCTACCATATTGAACGATTGTAAAACCGCATCCGATCCTATCACAAGAACACCATCACCAGCAACCCAACACAGCACCCGCAATACACGCTGGAACGCCCAAACTCGTACTCGCTCCCTTAGAACTCGAAGCCGCAGGACTTGCACTGGTCGAAGATGTCGAATCATCCGCCGCTGTTGGAGTAGAAGTACCTAATAGAGATAAACACAGGCTCAAGTTATTAGGCACTGAATCAGGGGGTTGTCCAGGCGATTAAGAATCGTTCAGAATAGCTGAACGATTGGACTGACCTGTTGGATTTGATGATAACGCATCCCAAGAAGAGCCTGTTTCGAGAGGTGAGTCAATTAGTCGTACCCAAGAAGGACGCGACCACTTTGGAAGTCGCCACGGTCCAGTAAGAAATAGTCGCAACAGGATCCTACAACTTGTATTGTACTGAAGTACTCCAATAGCTCGACGTCATGGTGGCGTACGTGTAATTCTTCTTGTCCGTTGGGATGATCACTGTTATTGTTTTGACAGGGACCGTACCCGAGGATATGATGTAAAGAATGCGAGACTCCGTAATTTTATTAGTAGAAGAAGGGAGCGGAGGTGTTGCCAGGTAGATGAAAAGATAGAGAAACTTGTGTATGGCGCTGGAGCTGAAGGCTTGCCCGTCTTTGTGGATACTTCTGGAGCAGATTGTTAGCTGGACCCTTTCAAGAGGTTATCAATCGTTCAGACGTAGACAACGAATGGGACAGATGACGAGACAGTTCTTGGGATCCGAAGGACATCAATCGTTGGGAGTTAGACAACGAACGTGACAGATGATAATAAGGTGCTCGGATCAAGAGATTGTCAATCGTTGAGGCTTAGTCAACGAATGATTGGATGGGGAGGACAAACCAGTCGTTAAGCTTGGAGACGTGGTCGGCTGGATTGAATATGCTAGCGATGACGAAGATAGAGTAGACTTGATGCTCGCCTCTTCAGCTTGAACAACCCGGAGCCAAGAGTGGGTAAGAGCACATTGCCCTCAATCAACCAGCCATTGGTAGGACCTGGGCAAGTAGGCGCAAAGAAAGAAGGTGAGGACAAATCTTCCGCGGCACCGGATGGATTGATGTTTTTCCATTGACCAGCGAGGTTATTGTAGTCAGGCTGAATAGGTATCGGAGCGGCACTACAGATTTGGCCATTTGAATAGGTGACTAGTCCGCAATCGTTCGCCTCCTGGACCCATTCGTAGATGATTGAGCCTGACCTTGTATCGATCATGTTTGGGCCGAAGATAGCAGCTTGATCTTCGAATGTGCGCGGTGGAGCGGCGTTGCAGCCTGTCTCGGAGAAGAAGATCGGGATGCCGTATCTTCTGCCATTGCTTGAAGATTGCTGTATCCAGAGGTCTCGTAGGTTGCCTCACCACACCACTGGTAAGCGTTCAAGCCGTAGAAATCGATGGACTGGCTGTAATTGTCACCTCATGCGAGGTAGTTCTGCAATTCAGGCCGAAGTTGGGCAATATCAGCAGCTGAGTATCCGATGGGTCCGGTACGTAATTCTTCGAAGCCATGTAGCTCTTCATGTCGGCAGTCGCGGCCTTGATATATGGTACAGCGATCGAGCATCAGCTGTATTGATGACTTCGTTTTCGACCTAGAATCCTGCCATCTTGTCGTATTTCATGAATGTGTCCATAACATTTGTGAAGTAGCCAAGTTGAGTCTTATTCCATGTTGGATTGGTCTGGTCGATTTCGGTGGTGAAGGTATCGTGATCAAGCCAAATGTAGATTCCCTTGTCGGCAAACGCTGACATACAGCCATCGTGGTTGGCAGATGGATCGACGTGATAGACTCGAATTGAGTTCGTGCCAATTGAGACCTTGGATTCAGCATCGGAGGTGCATTGCGTAGGATGTTGGGGGGTGCCTTGGTACGCAACACCTGCAAGGAGTCAGCTTTGAATCAAAAGGATGTCATCACGTGACGGGTACCTTGATGAAGAATTTTGACCATCAGCGAAGAATCTGGCATACTTATTGATATTAGTAGCAATAGGGGGACAGATCTTGAGAGCTTCAAGAAGCAGTTCCCGGCCGGAAAGGGGGGCTTGGTGGTGCAGGATTGCCGCAAGTCATTGACGATATAATGATATTGGATGAGAGTATTGTGAGGATGAAACATGATTTCTTCACTCCTCAACCTGTCAAAGGGTCAGCCCTTTCCCACTTGCTGACTTTTCTTTTCCTCCCCCAGCCACTTTTCGTCCTTACTTCCTCTTTTACTAACACACATGGCCAGGAGCTCACGCATACTGCGTTACATTCTACACGACCACTCCAGCCTCGTTTGCCGCACCATTCTCTCGCACATCGCAGCAGCCATGAAGCCAGGCTACTCCAAACTCCTGATCTTTGAATACATCCTGCCCGATGCTGGGGCTGCACTTTTCCCAAGCTTGCTGGATATCAACATGCTGGCATTGTTGAATGGCATGGAGAGGACGGAGACGCAATGGAAAGAATTACTTGGGAGTGTTGGACTTGAGGTTGTGAAATTTTGGTATAATGGGGGTGACAGGGATCAAGAGGGGTTGATTGAGGCGAGGTTGATTGGGAGAGGAGTTGAGTAGGGGATCCTAGTACGAAGAATAATAGATGATTCGCTGGCGATACGGAGTGGGGTGCTTTGTGGTTGAAACTTGCTTAAAGATATTAACAGATGGGAGCTCGCTTGGGAGAATTCGCTTTCGTTTGGCTGCTATGAAGTCATGTAAAATTAGTCTAGTGAGCTCTCACCATTTCAATTGGTAGGACATTAATACAAATTACAGAATAATCGCTTTCCTCTGGTAAACGATTGTGGCCGGTGGACATGTTGTCGGCGGATGTCAAACCCAAATCATTCTCCCGGGGTGATGGATCATCCTCGAGTTCAGGAGCTGCAAGCTTCGAGAGTCGCTTGAGAATGGATTCTAGCCCAGAGACCTCATTTATGATGTTGTTGACATCTGAGGGCCCATTCTTGACCTTGTCCACGCAGTCTGCGCAACTGGTAAGGACAGTGTTGCTGAGCTTGATTAGGGAGACGATGGATAGTGTGAGAGCGAGTTCAGCCATGATCTTATCAATCGACCAGTCGTTTGGGTGATCAATGACGGATGCTTTGGATCCCTAACTGCAATCTGAGTAAACGTTCATTCGATCGCTGAAGGAGGTTGAGCGTTCAAAGCCGGATGGTTTTCGTAGAAGCCTTCTGTCGATTTCGAATCGCTCATTCGGAATGAACTATCAATATGACAGTGTTCAACCTTTGAGCGATGGATTTAAAAGGGTCCTAGTCGCAAGTTTGGAGAGGCTTCTTCGCCAATCCAGGGGTTGTAGCGACAGCCACCAGCCTTGGCCACTGCAACTCCTAAACGTTCAGCCTCTTCTGCATTCGATCTTATCATCTTAAAGTAATTAGACTCTAGACTTACCTCCTACGCTAGCACTTGAATCATTCACATGACCACTGCATGATTAGACAGTGAATTTCGATTCCTACGATTTCGGCACGCTTTCTTCCAGTGTTACACAAAACCGAAGCCTTGTGGCTTTGTCACGCCACGGCCGTTGACTCGAACATCAGAGAATGGCGTGATTCATAACGCTTCCACTGGGGACATCAACCCCACGATATATTCTAACCTCAACCACGAATTTTTGCTGCAGCAAATCTCCACTTTAATTAAATAAGCTTTACTTCCAACAAGGATATGACAAAATGACGATGATCCTCATAACGTACGATTCAGCCCATGGCACTACCCAATCAATCGCCGAGCGCATCGAGTCTCAACTAGCAGCTTCCAACGTTGGCGATGTCACCCTCTCACCTATCCACGAGAACCCTCACCTCGGAGATTACGATGTCGTTATCATCGGCTCCGCAATCCACAATCGATCTTGGCTATCACCAGCCTCCAGATTCATCAAACTCAACGCGCTATTTTTGAAGGAGCTACCAAGGCCAACCTGGGCGTTCAGCGTCGGGATGCCGATAAAGGGAGCGGCAGCAAGAATTGAGGAGAAGAAGATGGAGAAGTGGTTGAAGAGTTTGATTGATATTAAGGGACATACACTGTTCCAGGGAAGGTGGCAAAAGGGTGATCTTCCGTGGGGACTTGGATGTTTGTTTTCGTGTTTTGGAGGGAAGATTGAGGATAGGAGGGACTGGGATGCGATTGATAAGTGGACTGGTGGTATTGTGGAAGATTTGAGGGGTTGGAAACCAAATGTGACGACGAGGCATTGGTGAATGGCACCGTTCGTTGCTCAATGCAGGGGATTTTGCAGGAATTGAAGTTCCAGTCGTTGAGTTGATAAAGGATTGGAGTTAATGGTATCTGTTTGGCGTTTATCGGCGGGAGGATTAGTCGTGTTGATTTTGTAGCTAGTCGGCATTCAACCGATTAACAAGACCTATGCGTATTTCTTCTTCTAGCGAACCTCCAGGAATTCATGAGATCCTCGTTCCGAATGCATTCTTCAATGCCAACAGAATGATGGTGATCGTGAATGTCCGGTGGATGTAGTAGTCAAGATTCCGTTGCACAAATACATTGATCTTTTGGCGAGGTTGGGCTGGATTTCCCGCAGTATAAAACAAATTCGTCGATGTTGCAACTTGTTCCCATGAGGTTTGGAATGCAGGCTGTAGACCAACGACCAATCCGAGGTCTGCGTAGTGGCAACACTTACTGCCCTTGAAAGTTGGTTTTTTGGAGGGGGAGGCATGGCGAATTGACACAGTAACAAGATTATATCTCGGGGGATTGACGAGACATACTCGACACACATATTGCATGTCGCAAAAACTGACCTCAGACCGTGGCTGGGTCAGCTTTCTCATTGATGTACGGCCAATGTTCGGACTCTCGAAACTCGTCCTCAGCAGCAATCAGCAAAGCCTTTGACCTGGCAATTGCAAGACTTGCCCCGGAACAAATTCCAATCCGCTTCAGCCGCTCTGCAATCCAATACCGTTGAGCTTTTGTCGTCGTATCGAGCATTCCAACCAAGTAGAGCGGCCAGATGAGCATATAACCTCCCGGAGCGGGCCCAAAATCGTTTTCCCGCCTTCTTTGGTTCGGAAGATCTGGACTCGGGCTGACAGAAATATCGCCCATGATGAACGAATAGCTGTAGCATATCTCTTTCGTCATCGTTTTGAGGACATGTCGTGAGTGTTCTAATGCAGATTGCTTCGAGCAGATGAAGAGATTACTGTCTACCATGATCAGAGGCATGAGCGCAACATGCAATTGTATTCGTGCCGAACGATAAGAAAGCCACATTGAGGCTGCATAGAAATCCGCATACACGTCGTCTTGTTGGTCGAAGCCCGCATCCTCTGTGTCGATACCTTGATCTTGTTGCAAGGGAACTGATCTGTAGTTCCAATAAGCCGGAAGGTCATTCGACCAGTCCTTCAACTTTCGATCCATAAGTAACAGATTCGAGATTTTGTGGCCAGTTGCAGCTTCCGGATGGCTCTTGATCCAAGCTCGGAGGGAGATGAGATCACTGATCAATTCTGCGAGTCGGTTTGCTGGGATTTCATCGGGGCGTTGAACTGACTCGGCCCATTTTGACCAAGTATAAAGAGAATATGGTATCGATTCACACATCTGACTAAATGATATCAACTGTCCTAAGAGTCAATTTAGGTCATGCGACGTTTAATGAAGAAACTTACGATGAGTCGCCGGATTTGAAGGAACAACCGGAGTGGCCCCTCTGATTTGAATTGTTCTGGTCCGCGAACATTAATCAACTGCGCGACACCGCGGATATGTCGTCTCCAGGAGTCCATAGATGAAGACTTCATAGCCTCTCTGCCTCCGCAACTAACAGCCTTGGCCAAAAGTATCAGCTTGAAACCTTGAACAGAGGGGGCGGACTTGCCTCGAATAGTCCCAATAACATTACAGCAGCGAGAGTCTGATCCGACTTGACCTGCAACGGGTCTGCCAAAGCTTCACTTACCATACGTAGAGCACGGAGATACATCTGCCGAGCAGATGCGCCGACATCTGGCTTCTTTGCCGCATTCGATAGACTGGCCAGACCGGCGGCTGTGATGACTGTCGAAAGCGCGGCTGGGTGCCCCTCTTCGCGATACAGAGTTGGCAGATACTCCTGAAATCCACGAAAGCTACCTGCACCCTTGTTTACATAATTCGTCATGAAAAAGGCAACTCCTTGGTCCTGGATGGACGGATAAAGTTGGCGCTCAATTACAATTGGGTTGCTTCTTTTGGAGCGCTGATCGCCGGAAGAGAGTAATGGTTGAAATTGCGCCGAGCGGTTAGAACGGGAGCAAACCTTCTGTGCTACAGCGGCAGTCTCATGCCGGAATATTAAGTCTTCTCTGTAGCCACCGCACTCCCATCCGGCTTTAACGCACTGTGTGCATACAAGTCGAAGTTCATCGCACTATTGTCATTCGTTCAGTGACTTCCCAAAATGGTTCCTGCAAGCCACCACCCCAGAATATTGAGGACGGAAGCCAAATGGAAAGTCGACATACTCAATAACAAGGAGTTCAACGCACCTTAATCTTCCTCTTCCGGCATACAGCACAACCTCGACTTAATGCCACCATGACCGCAGATTATCTTAGGATACTGTCTTTCCTATCTGTCCAATGTATTCCGTTACGTTCCAGAGAGTACATAAAGAAGCTCCAAGAGGAATCTTTCCCACAAACACCCCATCAAATACCGACAGGAATCAACGGGTTGGCAGTATGGAGCAGAGGGGAAGGCACCCTGTGGGCATGCCATGCAGGGGTCGGGTTCTAGGGCCGTATCCCTAAGAAATCGAACTTAGTAATATGGCTTCATTCCGACAAGAAAATCGGATTTAGCAACATAGGCATTAAAAGTAGAGCAACCTCCAATCGCGCTGGGTCAAGTTGACCTGTAGCGCGGAAAGACACGCACGTATGATGAACCCCTAGCTCACTTAGCATAAATCCGAGTGACATTGACCTCAAAGACAGCTTCGGCGAGGCAAAAGCGGTGTGACACGCATTCGTGGTGATTTCGAGTCAGCGGCGACAGAGTTTTATGAAAAGCTTACAGTACGGTTTTTTCGTGAATCTTTGGAGTCACGCGTTGATTGGCTCTTCCGCAGGAGCTACGCAAATAGGACTAGCTGCTGATTACATAAGTCCCTTTCTCTCTTCGAACCTTTCCCCCGATTGTTCTGTGACCAACAAACCCCAAATCCGAACGACTTTCCATCAAACTACAACGTTGGAGCTCGAGCTTCCGATTTGAATTGTTTCCTACCAGCTCTATCGCGATAGTCCTTCAAAACAGACCCCCGCTCACCAGTGTATCCCGTCTTTTCCATCCACTCCTTGACGGTCTTCACTCTCCCTGGCAAAATCTCATCCAACAACTTATAATCCCTGTTCGTCAAGTTATCCTTCCACGTATTGAAGAATCCCGAGAAGTTCTGTCGAATAGTGAAGAGAGTTGGGTCATCATAGAGAGCCGAGTGGGCGACTTTGACTTCTGGATCGCCCAAAATTCCCAGGTCGAAGTACTCATCCAAGGTGATATCTTTGTACACGGATTTCTTCCCAGTGACTTCCGTGAAGACGGCTACGAGATCTTTCCATTTGATGTCCTCGGTTGCAACATGCAATTGGATGCCATTGCTCCTCGAAGGCGTGTCCAGCAACCAGCGTGCATAGGAACCGTAGTCTTTGAGGTAGATCACTGCCGGGGTCAGCATATGCTTAATAAAAGAAGGACAGAGTTGAGTGGGATTGAGTGAGCTCTGAGACAATACTGCAATCGAAAGAAATCCAATTCGGAGCCCACTTCGTGAGTAGAACTCATGAAATGCAGCCGAAAGGGAAACAACTATTCTGAAAGTTTACTCACGAGGGCAAGCTCCTTCTCCAAGCGGGGCATAAAACACCAATGTACTGGGATCACTCGGATCGGGATGTGGTGCCAGCATTTCTGAGAGGCCTTCGATATACAGGCAGGAGGTCAAGACGGACCAAGCCATCGGAGTCGTTGGCTGAGCAGAGAGGTAGTCTGCCACTTTGCCCTTGCCATCAAGATGGCCAGTGCGATACTTGGGCTGAAAGTTCCCGAGCTTCGAAGCATACTCAAGAGCAGCATAGATAAAGTGCTTCACACCGAACTCGCGAGCAAGCTCGTACAAACGGATACCCCAATAGATCTCGGCCTTCTCTCCGATAGCGAAACCGTTCGTGTTTGCGAAAACGTACTCAACGCCCTCGAAAGCTTTGCGGAGTGTGGGTTCGTCATAGGCATTGCCTTCGAAAATTGTTACTCCCGGGATGGAAGCAAGATCCAATGATTCCTTTGACGAGGCGGATCTGGTAATGACCCGGACTGAGTATATCCCATCTGATGCGAGGGCTGGAGCAAGTGTTAGCTTTTACTAAGCAAGAGGACGGGTAGAAAGACCTTTGACTACGGGGATTCCTTGGGCTCCGGTTCCTCCAACTACGAGCACTAGGTTCTGAAAAGTGCTCATTTTCGAGGTTGAGGTCACGTAAATTTATTAAGGCGATTGAAATGCGAAATCACGGTTCTAAGGGATGAATTGTGGAAATCAAAAGAATGAATACCCACTATATGTATATGTTGAAAAGTCTCCTTGTCCTTCACGTTGAATTTCTGTCGTGAGTTTGGTGAGCCTGCACCCGTATGACTACAGTATTCCTGGCGAGATGCCTTATACCTGAGTGGTCCAGCGGCCTTGGCATTTGCCTTCGTAATCAATGGCGCAAGCCCCGACTCTCCAACCTACATAATGTGACCACTTTTGTCACTCTTTCGTTGCATTGAGTTTTCATAGCCCGGCTTTCATCTGAAAAGGCCCTTCTCCTTGGAGAGTTCCGCTTTACCTTGCTGGTTTGATGAGCCGGATCAAGTTGGATCACATGGCGGTGGGCTGTCATGGACCTTTCAAGCTACCATGCAAGTCAAAGCTTGCTGCTAAATTGTACCGAAATGGCTGTTGAAGTGCAGCCACTTGAATAATAAGCAGGACTTTGTCTTTCTCTAGATGTTACTAATTACACTGACGCTGGTTATCCCGAGACCGAGACGAGATCAATTGTGGGACTACATTTCCACCCCCATGGTCGCGCTTCGATTTCTGTCAGCGCTAGTGCGAAATGATTGGCCAAAGTTCAATACAATTGCGAATGCAAGGATACCTGTGGACGGATGGCACCGAGAACTTGGAGACGGCACAACGAAGCGTATGGCAGGCCCAATGAGGTATTTAGTTTGGAGTCCTAATTCTAACCAGGATAGCAAGTTAGTGCATCATGGTTCCATCATAGTTCACGGATTTTCATAGCAAAATATCGTATATCTAAACATAATTCTTCGTCTCCAAGTGACAATGCTTCTCATTGAGAGTCCAATTAATTTTGTTATTTTTTCCTCGCAACTCGCCTCCAATTCTAACCTGCGTCGTTGCTAGACAACTCATCTACAATCGGTACCTTCATCCACTTTAAAGAGTTCCTGGGCCATTTCTAGCCTCGTTCTCTAAAATATGGTTTCTATGGCATGGATACGCGGGACGACAGCACGAGGTACATGTCGCGAGCCACCAGAAATATGGTATGCTTCTCCCAGATCCCGCCTTCAACTTCATACCCTAGTCAATAATCCGGACTTCCAGGGTCAATATTCCGTGCTATGCCGAATTTCATCATGATCAACGATCCCCAATACATTGAGCAGATTTACAAATTCGATCGTTCAGACTACTTCCTGCCCTTGAAGTCTCGCCGGGCGACATTTCAATCGCAGGTATACAGTCTATGAAGGAACAAAATATTCGGAAGAGAAATCTCGCGGCTGCGGTGAGATACGTTCAACAATGTGGCAAGTAGAGTGGCGACTGATCCATCTACAGTATTCCATGAAATCTCTACTCGAATCTGAAGGTTACATGGACGAGCGCGAAAACGAATTCATCTCCAAACTTTACAAACAACTATCGTCTCAACCAACTGGGAAAATCATCGATCTTGGCCAATGGCTGCATTGGCTCGCCATGGGTGTGGTGATGGACTTGTCGTTCAGCGAGCCACTTGGGTTTGTCAAGCAAGGCAAGGATGTCCGTGGATTGATACACAGCGTTCACGACTTATTTGTCGGAGCAAATCTTATGGCCAACCTACCCGGCCTAGTGAGAGTTTTGCAGACACCATGGATTTGGAAATTTGTGGCACCAAAACCGACGGACCTAACTGGGCCTGGGGCACTGCAAGGAGTTGCCAATGAGGCGGCGAGAAAGCGACTAGAAGATGGGTAATCCGAAGAACAAAAGAGACTTGTTGCAGCAGTTTCTCGAATACCGTGGCCCGCAACGGGTGCAGTTGAGCCCCAAAGATATTAATTTGGAGGCACTTACCCCAGTGTAAGTCTCCCCAGAATGTGCAATATTGGGTTTTGCTGACAAACTCGTAGTGAAGCAGGATCCGACTCCACTTCCACAAACGATGCGTGCGGCTATTCTATACATTGCCACAAACCCTCACGTTTATAACAGACTGATAGCCGAACTCAAGTCCGCGGAAGTATCGGGGAAAATCTCCCAACCAATAAAATACCAAGAAGCACAAGCTCTCCCATACCTTCAAGCGGTCATCAAAGAAAGTCTGCGAATTCATCCTGCTGTCGCAGTACCCCTACCTCGTGTGGTCCCACCTGGCGGTACAAAGCTAGGTAAATTCTTCATTCCGGAAGGAACGTATGTGCAGGTGGGAATGGCGCCTTGGGCTGTGAACCACTCAAAATTGATATTCGGCGAAGACACACATGTGTTTCGACCGGAGCGATGGCTGGAGAGTGAAGAAAACACTAAGTATTGGGAGAAGATTGATGTCACATTTGGATCGGGATACTGTGTGTGCTTGGGGAAGAATATTGCTTTGATGGAAGTCAACAAGACAGTAGTTGAGGGATGTATATCTTGAAATATCCTTCTCTTTCTGGTCGCATGCTGATTAATCGTGGATAATTTGGAACATACTGGTTACTTGTCAGAGCCTGCAGAATCCCACCTTTCAGCACAGTGTGGATCAGTTTCCGACCAAGACGATTGTGAAACACCAAGTACGTAGTAAAAGGGCAGGAAAAGGAACCAGGTCCTCAGGGGAATACTCAGAGAAGGAGTTTGATTCTGATGACTCTCTTAATACCAGGGCTTCTTTTCGACCACGAGATTGGAAGCCCAGAGGACAACCAGAGCCAAACAGGGCTCTATACAATGTCAAACCATTTCGGCATTAGAGGAAACACGATCCAGATCTAGGGATTCCTATATAGTTGAGCCATCTTCACCACCTCGGCGTTCAAGGAAAGCACGATTTAGATCTAGGGATCCGTACATAGTTGAGCCACCTTCACCACCTCGAGCCGCCTCACCCGAGACTCTTGGTACTTTTATTCTGGAGCAACCATCTGCACCTCCTCCGGATGCGAAAAGGAACCTGCTTGCCCACTTGCGCGCCTCTTCTCATTCCAATCCGGGGGCTCTCCAGCCCGTTCAAGATGGTCACCTCCTAATGATATGCCCCCAAGGGTGAAGACATCGGGCGACGCAATGGCAGTCTTCTCTGCATGAATCAATGCTCCGGCACGGGACCAGTGAAAGTTGTTTTTTTCGGAGTGAATCGGCGAGCTTGTCTTCGACTTCACGCCAATCTGAGCCGAGTCAGTGTTAAAATCGTCGCTGAAAGCTCGGCAGACTTACTTCGACACAGGAAAGTTTATTCTCGCTTTTAGGTGCTTCATCAATACTTTTCCTCGCAATTTCCCACACTCCATAGCAAGCCGTACATGTGTCACCTTCGTGATGGCATTCGCAGCAGAATTGCCCGCCTTCGACGCTGAATTCCACTGCTCATTGCCAGCATCAATCTCCGAAATAATCGGATCATCAAACAATGACTTTATCGAATGGTACGACCCTTCCTCAGCCTTCAAAGCCGGCGCCTTCTTCCCTCTTTTTACTTTGAAGAACTCCACCGTAAAAAAAAAAAAAAAAAAAAAAAAAAAAAA
>NXFV01001785.1:0-37360 GCA_002803225.1 Gamarada debralockiae
AAAAGGCCTCCTTCACCGATCTCCTCGCTCAAGGCCTGTACTCATCATATTTTGCGATGGGGAATAGTGCCCCTACCGGAACATCGCCTTACGAGGCTTTCAAAACATTCCCGCCGGCTTGAAAACCAAGAGCGTCACACTCGGTTGCTATCTCTCCCGAGGTTCCCGATCAGGCGCTCACGATGAAGGAGAACAAAGAACAGGAGTTTGAAGTCCTCTCATTCGTAGGAGGCAAGCTTGCTAGGGGGTTGGGGATCATCTTTAGCCAGCCGGAGAGCATGCGTTCTGTGTTCGAGGAATTCGTGTGGACTTTAAGGCTATGGATGGTGATGGCTCGCTGGGCTGTTCCCGTACCAGCCACGTTTTCGGTTGATTGGAATGGTGTTTTGAGGAATCGGTTTGTGGATGTGGATTTCACGAATAGAGTTGAACCTGAGATGATATTGGAGTGGATCGGTGCTCTGGAGGACGGAGGGGACTTGGCGAAAGAGAGCATTGGGGAAGGAAGTGAGGTTAAGGAATGATTGCTGGGTAACAAGAATTTGAGGTATCAAGCTCGCAGCGAGCACACAGCAATCAACCTTTGACTGCGCACTGAATTCACGAAGGCTTTCGCGTTGACTCAAGACTAGGCTCTCACGGCTTGTTGATTTGACATTTTACATACTAGCTATTTTTCTGTGACACAATTTGGAAGCGTTAGATCCTAGCTCGTACTGGCATGAGTCCAAACATCGTCCAGAATTCGCGAGAATCGTAGCATCGTCCCAGCTGTTCCATCGATCTAGGAAGTGCTTTGACACTTTGCTCAACCATCAGTTCCCCAACCCATTTGATCTGCGATTTCGCTCTATCATCACTCTGGTTCTCTTCATCGATCTCGCCAGCAAAGCCAAGAATGAGAGCCCACCAGTCATAGACCAGGAGGTCCGTCAGCATCTAGCCAGCATTAGCACTGAACCTCGTTCCAAAATTGAAATGAGACTTACAAATCTCTGTCCCTTAGCTTCGCCAAAGTTCTGATGAACGGCGATGATTGCCCTAGCGACATCCTGGCCATGAACCATATGCAATGAAGTCTTCTCTTTCAACTGCTCCTTCGTCGCGGCAACACGATCGATCCAATTCTTCGGCTGTCTCGCACCACCCCACAAACCCGAAAGATTCAAAACACAGCCTCCGAATCCTCGTAGCTCATCTTCAGCAATTGCTCGTGCGTTGGTCTCATCATACTTTGAGTGTCTCGTGACCCAGAGAGGCTGATCCGGAATGGAGAAGATGCCGGTGCTACCCAGCTGAATGAAGTTGTAATCGTTGCTGCCATGGTGATTCTGAATGTAGGAATCCCGCAGATGGAGACTTTGATTCTTTCCTTTCAATGGGAAGGTAATGAGGATCGTCTTCGCTGTTGGAAGAGCTCGGTATTGGTCTGCATTGTCGCCGTCTTTGTCTTCGGGATCAAATCTGAATTTGTAGGTCCCGTCTCGGCCGGTGGTAGTGGTGGCTGCGTACGTGATTTTTCCCTTGTTGAGAAGGGGTATCAAGAAGGTTGATGTCCAACCAGCTCCTAGGATGAGGATATCGACATGGGATGATTTAGTGACCTTTTCTGTAAGTATAGGCAGTCTTAAAGGAAGCGAGACCAACCATCTTGAGTCCTTTACGAGCTGAAAAGGACGTTGGCGGTTGTGCAGGGGTAGCTTGCTGATGATGTATGACGTAATTGAAGTTCGAACGCGAAGGAGCAGACTCAAGATGAGAGCAGAGAAGAATTCTATATACTTGGTAACGGAAGCGATTTAATTCTGACGAGAAAGAGCCATTGGACGACACCAGGTGTAGCAGAAATGAGAGGCGGGAGAGAAAAAAGGCGACATACTGGCTGCTTTAGCGGGGTTTCTTTAGCATCCGAGCTAGTGCCACGATAATCGCGCTATGTTTACAACGTCTTCTCTCTGGCAGGCTCCTCCACTTCAGAGCATCTCATATTTAGACCAACGGCTTTGGATATCGTGGATTATTGATCGACTAATTGCATGCATATCAACGAATTTTCATGCCTAATCACATAACCAAAAACGCCTGCGTCGTCGTCCCTACAGTCACCGTCGCTAACCCCAACATGCAGCTGGCAATTGCAAACGCGTTCTGGATATTATGGCCATAGAACGCTCACAGCACTCCAACCAACAAACTCCCAAGTCCGAAAAACAAGAAGGCAATCAACCAAATCTTTCTGGCATCACATCCTTCCACGAACTGCAGCCCCCAGCCCGGTTTACCCCGCCGCTGCACTTCAACTTCTCCTTCAATTTCTTCGAAAATCGATCAAGACACAACGACTCATCTTGAGCATGATCGGGGTGCTCAAAAAGATGCATCATGTGCCTTTCACCCACTGGAGGGATGAGTTCAGGTGACGCGAGCTGGTAGTGGTAGTCCCACCATGCATCCGATCGCCCCAAAATCCTTCGATATCTATACGTACACACCATCACTTCCAAGATCTCACTCCAGTATTAGTTCATTCTGGCAGTTCTAGGATGACGCCACTTGGAGTTCTCATTGAAGTGAAGTCCCCGAAAGGCTCTGTAGGTGCTTGTCAAAACCAGAGAGCTGGATAGGGAGGGATAAGTTGGACTGCACAAAGAATGACACGTAGTAAGCATTTGCCAGTGGTAGGGAGGTTATCTGGCCCTGCGTCTGGGCGAATCAACGACATGACATCAGTGAGGAGGTGTCCACTGCATCCGACTACCTACCCCCACTTTGCATCATACGTTGCTACCCGCTGAACAGATCACTCGGTTTAGTCTGCTTAGGAGTCAAAAGTTCCACTGCTCCAGCCACAGCCTTGTCCATCTGTCATCAACTGCCTTCAAGTTCTTCATAGTTTCACTCCCTTTGCAAGTGTTCATCACATCCAGCCTTGCTCCGTTGCCGCCCGAATGGCTCATTCCCTGGTAAAACTCCAACAACTTCAACCCCGGATTTTTCGTCACATCTACCTCTTTTTGTGTCCCACTTTTCTCGAGCTCTTCAACCCAGTCCTCAAAGCTTACAACTTGGAGTTTCGCTACTTTTGATTTCCCATTGGTTGATTTGGAAGAACTATCCGGAGATGCGAAATATTGTTGGATCACAGGCACCAGCGAGGACCATTTACAACTCTTCGGATTGTCCAAATGGTAATATCTCGTCCAAGGAGTCTCGTTTTCGGAATTTTTGAGCATGAGCTCAATCATAATCTTGGACAGTATATCAACAGGCGTCCAAGATACATCGTCCATAGGACCAAGAGAGTCCGGGATGACGCCGAGATACTTTGAGCTGGCAATTATCTGCTCAAACCAATTAGCAAACCCCCAACGTAGCAAGCCAAGAATACTTGAAGCAAGTTCTCATACCGAAGGCAGCCACTCTTGTTTAGTCCAAAACCCCTTCCTCCCTCTCTCCACGGGACCAGCAATCTGTCCCACGCGACAAATCGCAGCCGAAACCCCACATTTCTTCGCAGCAGCATCTAGAAGTCTCTCCGCAATCCACTTCGACTCGCTATATCCCTGATATTCAGCCACACATGGATCATCGATAACCATCTCAGGTACTAGCTCATTTGGATGTTTCTCATTCCAATTTCCAACTGTACCAATACTTGAGGTGAAGAATACTGGTGGTGAGTTTGGGGAAGCGGAGGAAAGTTTTATGAGGTTTGAGACTCCGGCGATATGTGGCTCAAAAGAAGGGAGTGAGAGGTTAAAGTCGATTTGCCACTGGTTGTCTGCTTCCAAAGTCAGCAATCTGGCTAAGTCCACGTCTACATTAGCAGTGAACTGACGGATGATGATGGAAGTGTCTCTCAGCACATTTTCATAAATTTCACTGGAAAGTCCAAGATCTGGTTTGCTGAGGTCAGCTTGCAAGAAGATGACTTTCGTAGCCCATTTTGAAACCAGTCCACGAGCCGCGTTTGTCTTGCTTTGTAGCTGCTCTGCATCAGCTTTTCTGTTCAGGCAGTAGATTTTGGTGACCTCATGGGTATTGGCAAGTGCATCGAGTAGATATGACCCCAGGGAGCCAGTGCTCCCTGTCAAAATAACTGTGAGCCCTTTCTGAGGAAGCCTTGGTTTCTTCCCGGTTGGTACTGGCAAGTCGTCCAAGTATTTCTGCAGCATGCGATGCATCCTACTTTCCCTACTTTTATCCAGGACAACTCCGTTTGTTGTGCCATTTGTAGAATGACTTAAATTCTTCAATGCTGCTACCAGAGTCTCCGGCGTTGGATTCATGTATATGATCCGAGTGTTGATCTTGCCTTGCGGAATTGTGTTCCCAATTAAAGCTGATTTTAGGTGCTTGGCAAGTTTCATAACAAGGAGCGAGTCCATCCCGCTAGAAAAGAAGTCCTGATTAGCTGCCGCCACACGGATTCCTGTTACAACGTTGACCAGTTCAGCCAGGCTCTGCCGTAACAAAGCTGTGTCTTGCTTTAAATCGATTTTGGGAAAATCCAAGAGTGCGTCTTGTCCTGCTTCATCTGTCCGCTGATATAATTCTTCGATCTCCTGCTCGAAAAGCTTGACCGTGGCTCCTCGTTGCACGGTACCCTTTCCAGCCCGGAGGAACGGCTTATCAATCGGTGCGAGTATGATCTTATCCTTCGCAAGTTGAGCATGTGCCGGGACTTTTCCATTTGCAGAAACAGCATACGGCCACAAACTGTCAATGAATCGCTCTCTTTTCTCGGTCGAATCCAGCGTCTTGGCAATCTCAGGCCACAGCTCGATCACTGCAGCAGTCGAGAACTTCCCTTGCCCGACAATTAAAGCACCATTTACGCCCGGATGATCCCTTAACGATGCTTCCATAGCCACAGGGGTGAGCTTCTCGCCATTCGACAGCACAATCACATCATCAGCTCTTCCTACGTAGAGCCAGTGGTTTTCTTTCGTCGGATGTTTGGTATAGAGATCATTCAACTGATACTCAGTAAATTCCGGGAATGTAACGAAAGTTGAATGGTAGGGATCGGTTGATGGGTGGCGGACAAGTACTAATTCGTAGAGTTCTTCGCCTCGGGGTCTGAATTCGAGTCCTTTAAGCTTAGGGTCGGAGTGGAAGTATTCCCAGTTTTCGGATGCGACCTGGAAGAAAGGTATGCAGGCTACTTCGGTGGTGCCTATGGTATTGCGGATGTGGACTCTCTTGGATAAAATTTCGCCCGCATGCCGAGAGAGGGGACCTGCTGTTCGTTAAACGGGGACCACCAAACCAGTACGTATAGAACGAATAGGGGACATTTACCACCGCCGAAATGCACGGCATGTAGTTTAGAAAGCTTTTCGACTCCATCTTGTGACTGAATCACGTCTTCAAGAATTGAAGGAGCGGCGAAAATGTGGTCGATTTGGATCGAATCAAGCATTTCCTCCACCAGGGATGCACTCAATGGCCGATTGGCGGGGTGCCAAATCGACACGCCGTCCATGAAGACCGTTGGAATTAGGCTTCCTATTATTGCTGCAGCCTAAACACGAGTCAGTTGAAAATTCCTCACAGGCTAGTCTGTATATTCACGTGGAAAGGCGGCAAGCAGCAGAACGTCCTCTTCCCTGAAAAACTCTTGCCGGTTGCATCATGCCCGTCATGAGGCTCCAGTTTCTGCAGCATATCTACACTACACACCCATGAATGCGGAATGATGACGGGTTTTGGGAGGCTGGTGGAACCGGAGGTATGGAAGACGATGAACGGATCGTCTTTCGCCTCTTCAAATGTTTTGGAGAATTTGTAACGAGGAACCTCTCCTGGTTCAAGAAGTTTCGCCAGCTCGGGAATGTAAAGAAGACGCATGGGACGCTCATCAATGTATTCTTTGACTTTGTTGGAAGGTGTACTAATGAGAATATCGCAAGAGGTTTTGTTGAAGAGATCTACCTGGCCCTCGAGACTGTTCCGGGGAGACGGTAGGAACAACTCCGTCCCACTTGTCAGTCTCTCTTTCTATCCGGCTGAGAATATAGATTCACTTACCTTATATCCCAATTTCGAAACCGCGATAATCAAAATAAAGTATCGTAGGTCTGACGGCCCGAGATATGCCAAGGTTTCAAACGTTGTACTCCTACCCAACAACTCCTCTAACCACCATGCGATGCGATCAGCTGCTCTGGCAAAGTCTCCAAATGAAACATCTATAAATCCATCTTTGAGGTCGCCCGTCTGAGGAATAGATGCAAACAATTTCTGCGAGCTTTCGTCGGCGATTTTGTCAACAGTGGTTGGTAAAAGTCTTTTGCCATAGGGAACTGAAGGTTCTGTGGCTGCCATTGTTTGAAAGAGGTTACAGGAAATTGATTTTTGTGTAGAAGAACTGTGTGTGCAAATCGATCAAGCTGTTAAGATTTATGCAGCGCACAGCAAGAGCATATACTGCTATGCCGAGTAGCGTGATCATCCAAAATAACAACATAAGCTTACAACATAAGCTTAAGATCTCCACTCTGCTTCAGACCAAGAGCGGAATGCCGCTGTCGGCCTAGCCATCATCACTAGATTGTACGGTAACAACAATGACCTCTCCGGAATTAGCTTAGTGAGTGACGGTTTAGATCGAGGGCTCTGGTTTCTGCGTATACCATACAGCCGTTTCAAGAACGACACCCGAGCTTCTAAAATATTTAGCTTTATTCATGATCTACCTTGAAACTAGTTGAGGTTAAAAGTTTCTGAATTCTGGAAGGACTTACTGATAGACCGAATTGGCAAAGGAACTTGCATGTAAGCAAGGGCTTACGGTGATGTGGAGTTACTGACCCCTCGATTTGGAATCCTGTGATTCTCTACTTCTTGAGACTCTTAGTCCGAGGTATTTGATCGACTACTGCAATGTGAGACAAGAGTTAACAACCATATAATATTACATGATTGCGACGCGCTTATGTCATATCATCAATTCGTCGTCGAGTTTCAGTCGCAGCAGAAGATAGGCGACTAATCAATCTTGAAGGCAACGACGCAAATAATGCAAATAGTATTTGAGAACTGAGATGACATGAGGTGAGATTTGAACTATCAAAGCCAAATACTATCTTTTAGTATTCTCAAAAAAAGCGAAACTCCAATCAACAGCCAGTTGAAATTGGAACAGCAATAAAAGAGCAACAGTCAAAAAAGGCCATATATTCGCCACCAAAAGGAAGTTTTTGCGTTGACCACCTACCAACCCCACCCACATTACCCCTAATACCCGCAACTCTCCTTCACATCTATCAACTCAAATACGCTTTCTTTCCAATCAAACATAATAGGTGGTGGTATGGCAGCACGTGACGTTTGTGCATTTCTTCTCGGAAATATCACGCAATCCCGTTTCAACCTTCCAGCACTGCCAGAGATATGCTTCTCTGGAATGAAAGTTGTCAAGGTTTAACTCTATCTGTTCGTCGATTTTTAATTTTATTTAAATTTTATTTTTTGGGCACATTGTTGGCAACGTAAGAGACGTTTTTGTGTGTAGGTGAATTTTTGCTCGCTTGACACACCGAGCCACAATTATCCCGAGATCCACTTGGAGATAGACGAGTAGAGGAAGACAATAGGTGGCTGGGGAAGTACAAAGCACTTGATGTTAAAGACCATGGCATGAATTAGGGAAAATGGTATATTCAGAATCAGACATACTCCAACAAGTCATGAAAAAAGGCACCCCAACACCCCCCTCCTTCACCAAACCATGTGTATGCTCCAAAAAAGACTCGCTCGCTAACCTTGACAGCCCTCCAAGAATAGTGTCAACAAAGATCTCAAAGCAACTCTCCCTCATCCATCAAATCCCACTTCCTACTTGTCAACTTCTTGACCTCCTTGATCGGACTCCCACTGACGGTCCTACTTCCACCGCCACCCATAGAATCATTACTAATCCTCAGCTTCTCCATCTCCCTCCCCGCACCACTCAATTCCCTCAACGGCCCTCCACTCTTCTTACTCGGACTCCGACTCTGCAAATCCCGTCTCAACATCACAACTTCCTTCCTTAGTCTCTCGTTCTCCTCCACCAAATCCTCATTAACCTCCACTTGCTGATTCTCCTTATCCTCACCCTCCGCAATATCAATAGTTCGAGTGAGGATCTCGAGTTTCTTATCTATATGTTCGTCAGAGCGATCAGCTTCCGCAGCCCACGTAGCCTTCCATCTTTGCATCTCTTGTTGGAGTTTGGCTTCCATCTCGAGGTAGCATTCTTCGCGCACTTCAGCTTCTTTCTCGAGAATTCGTTCTTCAGTTTCTTCTCGTGCGGTTTCGAGATGCGCTTCGACCTCTAGTCTTCGTTCTTGTTCTCTAGCGAGCTCAAGGCGAAGCCCATCGATTTCCTCGCTCATACGGGCAATCTCTAGCGCAGCAATCTCCATCGTCTCGCGTTCGGTGTCTGATGGGGTGTTTCTGCCATTTCCTAAAGGACGGGCAGAGAAGTAGTTGGATGAAGCTGACTGTGCGAGGATGGTTGAGGTGACGGAGGGAATTCGTGGGACGGTTATTTCCCGTGCGAGGGCTGAGTATCGTAGAATCTGGGAGGTGGCGTTGAAGTCGCCCAAGGGGTCGGCTGTGACTATCATGATGGCTTTTTGTGGGTTTCGGTGGGATGACGGGTTGTAGTGGTGGCCTACGTGGTGGGAAGGTGTTGATGGTGCCGTCGACGAGGAAGAGGGGAAAGAGTTGGAGAAAAGGAGTTCGGTGAGCTTGCATTGCCGGAAGGGGACAAGGTTGGGCTGCAAGATTGTCAGTTAGCACCATTTATGGGTACGGAGTCTTTGGATGGGGGTGGGAAGAGAACGACGTACCTTTGTCGAAGAAGTCAAATCAGACTGCATCTGCAAACACTGCCCCAAATACATCAAACTCTCATTAATCTTGCCCGCCTCTGCCAACGTCTGACCCTGCGTCTTTGCGTCCCTAGCTCTCTCACTCCCCGCCAAATCGACAATTGTAAGCGCACTACCTCCCCACTTCCCACCCAATCCTCCATCCCTCCTACTCCGTCGTCTCTTCTTCACCTCCACACAGAAGAAACCATGAGACCTAGAAGAAACACTATTAGACCCGGTACCCGCTACCCTTCGTTCATGAAGTCCAGCTTCCAAAACCATCAACGCCTCCTTCGTACTCCCGCAAATAATCTTCCTTAATCCTGCAACGACTTTTCTGTCAGGTGACATCTCGGTGGGCTTGAATAGCAGGGGGCGTCGACGGAAATCTTTGGTGGATTTTCCCTGTATAGCTGGTGTGAGAAGATCGAAGATCCGGTCGTTGTAGACTTCGTACATGGATATCAGAATAGCGTATTCGGCGCTTGGGTCAGAATCTACTGTTAGGTTGTTGATGTCAGGGAGCTGTGGCAGCGTTGAAGATCGCTGTAGGATATGGCGGCGTGGTGTAGGAGCTGGTGTGTAGGATTCGCCCTTGAGAGGAGATTTAGTAAGGTGTTTTCTAGCATGAGCAGCAGTATTGCGCATGAACGATGGAATGTAAGAACTGTAACTATCATCAGGTGTCGAAACTTTCAAAACTTCCTGATGTAGTTGTTGTTCGGAGAGAATACTTTCATCCGCAGGAACTACGCGGATGCTTTTCGGACTTCCCGTACTTGTGTATGTGCGTGATAGGGAACGATAGAGACCGTGACTTGTAGGGTGTAATGAAATAGAGGGCCTTCGTACCACCATCGGCGTAGGCGCACGCGAACTTGCTCGTGAGGGAGCGGGATCTCCGTACATGGTGTCGAGGAACATTTGCGCGCTCATGACTTGCGCTTCGGAGGGGTCGGAGGCTGCGACCGTGGCATGCAAAGAAGTTGTAGTAACAGGATCGAGGATGTTGGTAGATATGGAGCGGAAGAGTATGTCGAGGGCGAGTTGGGTCAGGCCGCGGGTGGAGCGCGATCCTAAGATTGTGTGAGTCTGTTTACTGTTAGCATCTTCTTGTTTCCTCGGCATTGAAGTAAATATACCTTCCCAGACCCAGTAACTCCCAGCGTAGCAAGCAATCCATCCCTCCCCTCACCACCTAGCGGTCCTAAGACCCCTTCAACTAGCGGCAAAACACCCGTTCCCTGGAAAAGATCCAACTGATTCGCATCCTCCTCAAACACCTTTGTAAAAGCAAACTTCTCCACCGCACGGCGTCTATTATCATTTGGCGGATTCAACGTAATATGCGTAGGCAGCTCATCGTCATTCGCCTCTTCGACCGTAATGAATCGCTCGGGAGTCGTGACTGTTGAGTACAGTTGGTTTGGAGATGGAGGCGGTCGTAATCGTAGGTAGACTTGAAAGAGCGCTGCTTGGGATTTTTGCGGAGGATCCATTTTGCTTGATTTGAGATGGGGGTTTGATGTCTCGTGGTTCGGTGGATGCTGCAGGTCTGACGTTCAAAAGTTCGAAGTTCACGACTTTGTTTTCCTCGGTGGGCGTTCTGTTGGCACGACAACCCCCCTCGCTTAACCCCTCCTCAGCTCCTCTTCCCCAAGCTCCAACAAAAAAAAAAAAGTCCCTAGCTTCCCTAGTCTCTAAAAGGAAGCCTTCCCACTGCAACAAAAGACAAGCCTTGTAGCAACCCCTGCCGGAGCTCTCACGTCAAACTCGACAAGTACATTGAAAGAACAAGGTCTGGTTTGGTCCTTCGAAGGAATCGCGCACCTTACGTCGTGCGGCCAGCCGATCTTCTAAATCCAACTGACGAAGTGCATTGGCCAGAGACGTCGGGGCGATAAATGTCAACAAACAACACTGCGCCGCCGAACTGTTTGATGAATTAAAAAGATAATTTGCTCATTTGATTTCACAAGGTAGTTAAGAAGGTGAACTGATCAGGTGTGTCTTAGCGGATAGCGAGCACACGGCGAAGGAAAGGTTAAATAAGATGAGAGAGAAAGTGACGAGTTGGACTCATATGCTATCAAATGCTAGTTGTTATCATAATCATTCATGTATGCTTGCTTCTTGTCTGCCAAAATATCATCATAAGATCGTAATAGTTTCTTGCCATATCTTTCAGATCTCTCAGATCTTTTAACCATGCACACATCTAACGCCGATCATCCCACTTTATGTCTACCTGCGGTCAAAAATCTCTTCCAACTCCGACTTCCTCTCTTTCTTCCGTCTAAACACCGTGCCCTTCCTCCTCACAGTCACAACTTCCCCATTAGCTCTGGCCCTCTCATCCGCATACCCTCTTCTCCTTTCCTCTCTCCTCTGCTCAATGGTGTCTTGACTCAAATGCCCAAAGCCATTTCGCCTTTTGAAACACGCCTCCATAACGACATTACAATCCACCAATCGCCGTGGAATAGTCTGCACCACCTGAAATATCTCCATCGGATCATTAACCGCCTTAATCTCTTGCTCCCCCAACTTAAAGATCGTAAGCGCAATCCTAAACAACGTTTTCGAGCCCTCATAAAAGAAGGAATCCCAGACTCTCAGTGTAGTTTCGATAGGTAAAGTGCCGATGAAGCAGGACATGAACCAAGCGGTCGTGCAGAGCGTGATGGGAGGTAGGCGCATGGATTTCGAGGGGTCGATCGTGGAGCCGTCGAGCTCGCCGGCGATTTTCGTCCAGATTGCTGGCATGGATTCTTTGATGCTTGTCATGAGAACGCCGAGGTCGACATTTGCGCCTTCGAGATTCACTTCGTGTGTTCCAGGGAGATAGACGCGGGTTATTATGTTGAGCATCCAGAAGGATTTCTCTTCATTCATGAATAGGAGTAGGAGGCCAGCGAGGAAGTTTAGGGATTGGCAGTACCCGATTTTGGGGTTGTAGATGGAAAATGCGTGCAGAACTCGTCGGAGGGATTGTAGGAGGGGGGTCTCGGGTTCAGTAGCGGCTTCGTGGCTGTCTCGTGCTGAGTCGGGAGTCGGATCGGGCTTGAATTTGATGTTGTCGGGGAATGTGCGGTTGAGATCTCGTTCGATGATTTCGTTGTCTGTTTCGGATACTTCTCCTAGCCCCGCTTGCCTGACCAGCTCATCGTAGACACCAGGTTGCTTTGCGACCATGGAGGGCCCACCAGCGTAATAGAACCATGCTTCGCCGCGCCAATCTGGAGGTATGCCTTTTCGGATGAAGCGTTTGACCTTTGTTGATTTTGGAGGGAAGCATGTTGGCCGATCGGTTGTCATCCCGTTCTCTTTGAGAAGTGCGACCCATTTCTTGCGCCGTCGCGCTAGATATTCGGTATAAGGACCATTCCATGCTTCGTACTGAGCTAATGAAACGTGCTGGGTCTTTTTTCGGAAGCCATACCGGTCTCTAGTCGCATCAAATGGAGCCGTACTTGGTCGGGTGACTGGTCGATTGCTCGGCGGTTTCTGATCGAAGTACTGATCTTGAACATGCAATGCACCATCATTGCTACTGGGAGTATCATGTGGGCTCGGGGTATCTAGCCCACTATGTCGAAAGATAGCAGCCGAATCTCGAACGATGGTATTCGAAGGCGGGGCCAACGTATCATTCATAGCTTCTGACAATCTCGATATTCTCCTCTGTTCTGAACTTGCAGTGGCAGGTCTCGTTCCCTCATTGTCCTCCACCCCAGAATCTTGAAATCCGTTTTCATACATTCCCAAGAAATCATCCACGCTCATGCCCTCGTCTCTGCCGAACACTGATGTTGCAGAACTGCTTTTCGTCAAGACACTGCTTCTCTCCGTACCACTTGTACCCAGATAACTCGAATTGGTAGTCAAAGCGGATCTGAAGCTCGCCCTTACTTCCTCACCGTCAAACCCTGTAGGTCGTTGAATAGGTTCCCATCTATGCGTAGAGTAATTGCTATCCGGCCGACTCACCCCCCTTCCAGGTCTGTATCCCGAGCTGTTCAAATTCCGTTGCCTCGAATATATCGAATCCGGAGCATGGTAGTCTGGTATCGAGGTCGAAGGCCGTAGAGGTATGGTAGGCAAATTCGTAGTTGATTGAGAGGAAGATGTCGAAAGGCCTCTGTCACGCGTCTCAGAATGTTGAGTTGGTGTTTGCTCTTCGTCATAAGCTTGAAGGGGGAACGTGGCTGCGGAATGAAGCAGCGGCTTAGGTGAATCATTTCGTCGTCTCAAGCTAGGTTGGCGAGGTCGGGAGAAGTTCTCTGCGGGAGGATCTGGTGTCTGTCGTCCATCAGACGAATGAGATCTGTAGTCATTGTTCAGAGCTCGTAGTCTGGAAGCCTCGGATGGTCTCTTGTGCAAGCTCTGTTGGACGTGTGGAGGAGAGGTGAAAGATCGAGGTTGCTCATTCGGGACGGCGTGGTGGGAGGTATAAGGTCGATGTGGAGGAGAAGTTCGATTCGATAGCGAGGCCTGTCGATTAGGTAGAGGTAGTGGAGGTAGCTGGGGAGCAGGCGGTGATATGGGAAGCGTCGGGCCAGGTATCTCGTCCGTATGCGGAGTTGGTGATATTCTCGACGGATAGAGACTGAATTTCATACTCCTTTGTCTCCTGACATGGTTCCCATCCTGTGATTCCGCCATGCCAACCCCATTAACCCCATTTGCCACGTTCATTTTCCCTCCTCAGCTCCTCAACAAACAAACCACCACTCCAGGTCTGAGACCCGGCACCTGGATTGGCGTACCCTTGTCTTCTGTTCGCTTTACATGTAGACCTTCAACTTGTGCCGAAACCCGCGTCTTTTCTCGATCTTGATGGACAGTCAGCTTCACACAGCTCCCAGATTTTCCTTGGGGTGATCAGATTGTCAATTGGTGTATTGGAAGGTTGTTTGAGATGTTTTGGGTGGATTTCGGATGTTTCGTGATTGGGGGTGGTCAAAGCTGAAGCTTGGGAATGAGACAATCTTAAAAACCTTTCCTTGAGCTGTCATTTACCCAGGAAGATCCTGTCGGAGAATAAACAAGCCGTAATACAGATATACAGATCCTATCTCCACATTCAGTTTCGTTACATATTATTTTGATATTGAACAGAGAGGGAACTATTGGAGAACTGCTGGACTGGTTAGTGAAGTTTGTTCTTCTTGGGCTGGACGTAGTTTCGGCAACCTGCATCACGCTTCTGGATAAAGTCGCGTTTTAGGGAGGGATCTTCATCTGTGACGCGATCTGTGGAAGCTAGATGAAGGAGCAGGGTTACTGTACAAGGCCATGGGACGGCTTACTGGGTTGGGGCTCTCATCACGAATCCATTGATTTCTTGGGGAAAAGCTTCGATAAAGTTAAGCTGACTGGAGATGGATCTAGTGACTGGGAAATTGAACTGACATCACATGATGATACAGCAGGAAGAAACCTTGTCTTCATCGATGCATCGAAGACCAACCTTCTGAAGCATTGGATGATTATTTCTATACCTTTCCCGTAACTCTCCTGTAACGCCTCAATGTGATACTTTCATGATCCCCGTGTCTCCAGCCTCACCTCGCTCGTAATGCCCATCCACATGCACAATCCCAATCTCCTGTCAAACTTTCCTCACATGCTTATTTGCCAGTAGCATACTGCTTTGTGTACTTCTTGGCTTCCTGATTGAACTCCTTCCTATCACTCTTAAACTTCTCCGCAATAGCAGCCTCCAACGCATCATCCGGGACGGGCTCAGCCAGCAACTGCTGGGTGGCAGTCAGGACACTCATGATCTTGCTAGACGGCTTCCATGCATCTGCCTTCAGGATGCCGATGCACATGCTGCCTTGGTCGTCGAAGGTAATGTTGGGGTGGTAGATTCGGGTCTTGAAGTTTATGACGGGGGGCTTGAAGGGGTATTCGGTGGGGAGGACGAGGAGGAGCTTGAATTTGCCGCCCTGGGCAAGGAAAGATATTAGAGAGCATTCACAAAGAGGTTGGAAGGGTACTTACAGCATAGGGAGAGCCTTCGGGACCGTCCATCACAATGTTCCAGTTGTGCACATTCGACTCGTCCACAAGGCTGACCTTGATGCCTGCTGGCGGGTTGCTCGTCACTTCCGCAAGTTCCTGCAAACCTGTCAGTTTGCTTAAACAGCCCCACAAATGCAAAAACAGTGCTGAAATACCTTGGTGATTCTCTTCTGCGAAGAAGCCATCGTCAAATGTGACCTTGTCGGCGGGGTTGTTAGTGAAAGAAGTGGGAGACGAGCTGTTGATGCTCGATAAAAAGGTTCGTAAATTGTATGATGTGAAGTCGTAGGCCGTTGAAAATGAATGAACGATTGAATGCCCTCTTAAGTATTTCGATCAATATTGGTTTATTCAAATGATTTGAGGAAACAGCTCAACTCACGTCACAGGAGTTGGAGAATGATCCTTACCCCCGCAGCACGCTAAGGGTAAACGAGGCTGAGGGTGATGATATATGTGAACAATATTTGGAATCACAAAGGATGATCGTTGAAAGTATTTGAATGATCTGTTCTTTGTAGAAGGGACTGAAGCCCAGAAAATGTGGTGATGACCTTGTAGAGAAAAGAGCTGTTTGGAAAGGTATCAGCTTCCCACTCAGCTCAGGCTGCCGGTGAGGCTTGCATGTTTTTGGTCGCCTTATTTTTGATTGAGGATCGCAAAATATGCCTGCCAAACTGTATCCAAACCTCTCAGCCAGCTGTATTCCACGCATAGACTTTTCCTCTATCATACAAGGCCGGGTATCCATCCCAAACGCCATCTCAAATGCTCCACTTTCCTTCCACTGGCTATTCTCGTTGTAAAACCACCACCAACCCCATTATCCCCAGCATCACCGTCTTCAACCAGGGATGCTCACTCAGAAGAATCGTCACGTATCCCACGAACGGTATGTATGCCACTACGCTTCCAATAATGTCCTTACGCTCGATATAATCTTGTCCCTTGGCATATAACTCCGTGTCGTCTGCAACGTTGTTGTCCCCCTTTGTCAATAACTTGGCCTTGTCCCTGTATCCCCAGCATTAGCAACACTCTTGTAGAAATGAGAATGTTTTAGACAGTTTGAAAAACTGGCCAAATCCGCAGAACCCCAAACTCACCCAGTACCAAACTTCCTGACCAGCCTATGCACAATCGGGATATCCTTCCCCTTAACATTATACACCACAATCTCCCCAACCTTGGTCTCCTCCAACAGATTCCTATTCCAGAGAAACAGTAGGTCGCCTCGTTGGAATGCGGGTTCCATAGAACCGGAAAGCACGACGACGATGGGAGATGGTGAATCGGCGATTACGGAGAGACCTTTCCACATCATGAATGCTGTGGAGAGGATGAGCGCAAAATTGAGGACTTGGGCGGCTGCTTGCCGGGGATTTTGGAGGAAGGAGAACATGGTTGTTGACTTGGGGCAGCTCCTTGGGAGAGGAAGGAGAGTTGTGGTCGTGGATTGGAGAGCGTTTGGGGTATTTTGTGAGAATCCAGAAAGATGGGTTAGCAGACTGGAATAGATCGCGAAAGGAAATGGCAGCCTGTAAGCAATGAAGTTTGGTCTGGCGAACAGGTGTACTTTCTTTCGTGATGGAGTTGTGGACACTTTGGAGATGGGAAATAATTATGCTTAATTGTGGAAGGTGGCCCAAGCTTCATTTATGCATGCTGGCGATGCATTGGCCTTGGAGACCTCATCTCAACAACGTCAATCAGCCTGGCTATTCCTTGATATCCTGATACCCAGGAATATCCGTAGTAATTTCAGGGCTCAACTCGCGATACTGATAAAAGCCTTAGCTTATTTAACACGAGTAGGTGGGGGGAACCTGACGCATGTTGCGACGAAGAGGACAGGACCTCACAGCCCGCTCTATCGACCTGCGAAATGATTTCTCAAATTATCCTCGTTGCTACTTCTTTCTCTTTTTAATTCGGCTCTCCTTCTTCAAACTGTGATTACCAGATTCGGGGTTGCTAGGGATACATTGTGCTAGGTCGACACCAACTGAGGAAGGAACAAATCCTCTCATTCTTGCCATAGAAAACTAAGTCTTTGTTTAATTCCCTTGGTCTTCTTTCCCTTTCCTGTCTTCATCTCCTTCCATCCTTCTTCAATTCCACTGATTCATGAACAACTGTTTCTCCCCTCCACACTCTCATAATCACGTACCCTCCCCGTACTTCCCAATAGCCGTTGCACTCGACAAGGAGAATTCGGATACTCCGCTCCCAGAAATTACCGGTCTGGTACCTTGGAATCTATCTAAGCCTTCACTTCGTGTTGCCCAGGACTCGCGCAGTCACCTCCGCGTGGCATCTCGCCCAACAGACACTTCCAACCCGGGTACCAAGCAACCGTTCCAGAACATACATCTGATTTCGTCCGCAAGGACTCGTACTGGATCAGTCTTCCGCCTACCACCCTCTCTGGTGTCCGACAGAAAGTTGATAGAACCTTCGTCGACTACAGGTCCGAGCACAAGAAATTGAAACACGTCGCTTTCCAGGAACGGCTTCCTTTCACAATGTCTTCCTCCACGGCTCTTCTTCTCAAGGATGCCAAGAAGGAGGATGAGCACGTAAGTCTTCGCATCCCTGCTTAGTCTGTGTTTCTGCTGACTCTCATTAGCCCATCTTCCTTCGCGTCTGCCACTCTCCATGGGCGGCCATCGGCCAGAAGGCTTTGGTTACCCTTCGTGGTCTTACGGCCGCCTACCTTCTCGTCAGTTTCCTCATGATCATTCAGTACGACCTCCAATTCGACAAGCATGGCTGGTGGACTGCTTTCGAATTCTCCAACATAGTCTACTTCCTTCAGATGATCTACGCCTGGATTGCATTCGTATGTTCTCATTCTTGATTCAAAGAGCGTCTCGCACTTACGTTCTCCGCAGATGCGGACCTTCATACACCTTCATTACCCTCATCACGGCAGCCAAATTCAGACAAATTCTACTCGGTTCCAGAAGATCTTATCCCCACCCCTTCAGAACCCCACAACCAAGAACCGTACATTCTTCAGTATCTTCTATACTGCTGGCGTTACATACCTACATGTCGTCACTTTCATCCACTGGGCTATCTTGGCTCCAAAGCAGAGACAACAATTCTAGGTTTGTCCGCACAAGATTTCCACAAGGCGATTTGCTAACTTTGCCCACTGTTGACGAGACCTTCTCTAAGGGCTGGTACACCGAATTCTTCGTTCTCAACAAGTTTGCTGTCAACTCTGCTATTGCCTTGATTGAGGTCTTCATCTATTGCAGCATCAAACGTCAAGATGTAAGTGCCTCACACCATTACCTTTGCGACTTACTGACAAGTCATCAGCCACTTACCGCCCATGTCTTCGGACTCTCGGTCATTTCTCTCTGTTACATCGGCTGGGCTTTCGTCGGCTATGTCATCACTGACAAGTACGAATACTTCTTCCTCAACCATGACAAGGCTGGTTGGGAGTATGTTGGCATCGTTATTGCCGGCTCTCTTGTCTTGACCAACACCTGTAAGTCCTCCAAATCTGTCGGACTCTTAATCCAGCTGACTAAGGTAGGGCTCGCATTTGTTTACGGTCTTGCCGGCATCCGTGAGAAGCTCATCAAGAGAGGCGAGGACAAGAAGGCTGGCTACACCAGACTTCCATAGGAGGTGGCAAACGGACATCATGCCGTCACCGGTGACAAGTTATTGGGTGGCATGAGTTTATTGGAAGGAGGGACATATACATTGACCGTGTTACATTACTAGATTAGACCTTTCGTTTCGGTTGGGATTGACTTTCTTTTGTTTCATTACCGTGGTCACGCTGGTCAGGGAACAGTTTTAGAAGTGGGAGATGGTAGCTTTGTATCGTTAATTCGTTCGCAAGCTTTCAAGCTTGCCGTTGCTCTTCAGTAGCATTGAGTCCTAATCCAAGAACTTCTCAGTCCTTGCTTTCAATATCGCCAACTATCGAGACCGCCATCTTCCTGGAATGTCAAAGATTCTCATAGATACTTTCGATACCCAATGGATAGAAGTTCTTCCAATCCCATCGTCGTACAGGGATGTGGGGTGAGCCGCTTAACATCCCCTGATTCGGTTCGCTTGTTGCTCCGCCCCCTTGCCGCCTGGGGCCAACATCGACATTCGCTTTCGCAGGCATCAACTCTGACGCATCGCTGCAGGACAACTGGACGAATAGCAACAATGAAGCACAACTTCTCAGGATGAGGCGCCCACCTCGGCTCTCGAATAGGAATGGCTCGAGTACTCAATTCGTCGGGCCGTCTATCACGTGCCTCTTTTGGTTCGCCAAGGCGACCACGCATAGGTGACTGGGTATAATATGCGTCGCATCTCTCTTTCGCGCGTCTCTCCCCTTCTTTCTTCCTCACCACACCATTCGGGCTGCAAATAATACAAGAATCTCCAGACTTTCATTAAGGATTTCTCGAGATCTCTTCCAGGGCCCTGTCAATCTTTTTGTGCGTCAATTCTTCCAATCAATCCTTTTCCCCCAACACTCTTTTCGTCATTCGCTCAATCAGGAACACACCCCACCATCCCTACACCACCGCGCATCAACTATCAAGATACCACCGCAGCCATGTTCAAGCGCTCATTCAGATCGAACGATCGCGTTGACAAGGTTGTCAAGTTGAAGAAGTCATATAGGGATCCCGCGAAGTTGTCGAAATTGCAGAAGTCGTTTGATCAGAGTCCGCCTGTTGGAGGGTATGTCGCTGGTGCCTGGTGCATTGGAGATAGGAAAAGGGAAGCTGATAGATGTGCGAATAGGAATCTGACCTCGCCGATCGTCACCTTCACGGTTGGTAAGGAAGGACGGCTTTTTGCAGCGCACGAGGATGTCTTGAGCTTGTCGCCGTTCTTCGCTGCGGCTTGCAGAGGGCAGTTCCTCGAGGCGCAGAGTAAGAGGATTGATCTTCCCGATGAGGAACCTGAGATCTTCTCATGTGTTCTCGAGTACCTTTACGTGAGTATCTCCTTTACGCCTGGCAGCCTTGTTTTGCGCCGGAACATCTCCTGACGTTTCTTTCATCTGCAGAAGGGCGACTACTACCCCCGCTTGATGCACAACAAGCGCCGAAGCACTTGGGAACTCGAGGATGCAGTGAGCTCCCCCAACCCCGAAAACACAGGTGGTCGCGGATCCGTCGAGGCTACATGTTTCATCTCCAGCGTGGGAGAACACCTTTTGAAGGACACGGTCATATACTGTGCGGCAGAGAAGTACGGACTTGAGGAGCTCAAGCGCCTAGCTCTTCGGAAGCAGGGTCTGCAGAGTGGAATCGAGGTCGCTACGATTCTGCGCAGTGCGCGGTATGCGTATGACAACACGCCGGACACGGACTCGAGGCTCCGCGCTCATTACTTGGCCTTGATTATTAGATGTCGCAAGACATTTAAGAGGAGCGGAACCATGCAGACGGAAATGGAGAGTGGAGGGAAACTTTTCTTTGATCTGTTCGTGGCGCTGTGTAATCATGTAGATGATATTGTGGAGATGGGGTACGTATTTCTCCTCTTTCCCCACTCCCCGACATTCAACCTTAGACTAACCTGTTCGATCGTGACAGGAATTCCAAATCTCCCAAGACCATCTAACCAACACGATTGCACACCTCACCTCAGATACCCAGCTCGGAGTTTTCATTGTTGTTCGAGGATATCATGTCTATCTCTCTCCATCAGATTGGAACCACATGGAGAGTCTCATCTCCCCTTCACCCGAGGTTTGGCCGCCTTTCCGATGAACACAGCGAGGTTTACATTTCCTCCACTCTTTCTAATACCCCCTGCTTTGTCGTTATGGAATTACGGAAGGAAATGTGCGTTTGCTTTTTAGTTGTTTGAGTTTCCTTCCCTTCCTTTCCCTTCTTGAGGATGGGAGGATTGGGACAAAAGGACTCACCCCACTTGGTCAACCACCACCACTTTCTCCTTTTCGTTGGGATGCATGGGAATGCTGTAGCTATGGTTGATGTGCGCATGATCTTGATGATTATGTACACCAGGATCCCTAGTGGATTGCTGGGCCTGGCCCTCGTCAGGGCGATTTAATGAGAGATTTCGGCCACCTCAAACTTCTCTCCTTTGCTGATAACGTGATAGCAGGTAAGTTGGACCTTGATACTGGTTTCGATCTACAAGCACACTCTGTCTGGCTCCCTCTTCGAGCATTGATGAAAGTTGCACACCTTTGCTGCTCACTGGAGTGCAACATGCCAACTCGGCCCTAATTTTAGTTTTAAGAAATCGTACAAGTGAAATTGAGACGGAAACAGGACTGAAGTCAAGCCTCACCACCATCCTCAAAATTGTCTCTCCACCACAGCCTCCTCCACATTCCAGATCTACCTGCCAAGCCGTTTTGCGCCTCACCCCACGTCCTGGAGCTGTGGCTGGTTTGGTACTACAAATTCCTCACTGCTGTCGCTACTCGTCTCATTCTTGCGAAGTTATAAATGGGTATCTCCGAAAGTATGCATGTGGCTTGAGAAGCAAACGGATATTGTCAAGCGACGAATCATATCCCCGCATCTTTCGGTTTTATGGCGTCGCTCAGCCTCGGTCACTGTACTTTAATATATCTATTCTACCCTATCACAGTTCACTTCATGGTAACATAGAACGGGAAGTACAATATTTCGCAGCTTCGATTGGTCCCTTTAAAGAGGGCTAAAAGAAGCTTATTACAATTTGCTACCCTAGGCTGTGGCTTCAACAAGCTTCTTACGGTGACACAAGAACGGTCCAACCACACTTTCAGATGAGGGCGTGAGAAGCTTGTTCGCATATGTGCTTTGAGATTGCGCGACTTGTTGGTGCGATGCAAGTGCCTTAAGCTGGAGTCGTGGCGCCAGATAGGGGTACTGCGGCCGGGGGGGTGCATGATGCTGAGCCATGTGCGGGCTTTTTGCATTTCCTACCTTGAGAGAGGGGGATTGCATATATCAAGCCACATCGCAACGTACCCGTCCTTTTTTTCCCATTGCATTTCCCGTAACCTTCACATCTCTTTCTGTCGCTCCATCTTGACGTCCACTCGGCGCACAATGTCATTCTCAATCCTCTCAGCAGCCTTGCTGCTCTGTTCCCTCACCTCGCCTGCTAGCGCATCACCAAACCACTTCCCTCGCATTGTCCCCCAAGAACGCGACACCACCTACAACGGCGGCTGGGCGCTCGGTCTACCAAGCGTAGGATGCCCCGCAGATGCACCCGTGAATTGTCAGGATCCCTCGAAAGACATCAATCCCACATGCTGTCCCTTCGGACAGACGTGTTTTGGGTTCGAGCAGCCTTATTGCTGTCCTACTGGTAAGTTTCCATTCCCTGCTTCCAATCTCCAAACTTCCTTTCCCCCACTTTCGAGGTTAAGCTTGAGATGCTTTGGAGTGTGTTGAAGGCTAACGGATTCATTCACAGATACCGACTGCGTAAACGTAGTCAAAAACCTCCCCGTATGCGCCAACAGCACTTGGGACATGTGGCAACTCTCCCACACCGGCTACGTCTGCTGCGAGCCCGGCCAAGTAGGTCTGAACCCGACGTCCGGCTACGCAGGGATCTGCGAATCCGCCGACCAGCCCGTCGTCTCTTCCCTCTTGGCCACTTTGGCCTCTCAAATCGGAGGCCCGCCAATCACCACTGGTCTGGGAGGAGGAGTTGCTACGGCGACTACTACTACGAAGGGGAGCGGTGCGGCGAAAACAACGACTACGACTACTGGAGGGGCGACGAGCACATATAGCAGCGGTTTAAGCTCTAGCGGGAGCAGTTCGATATTGAAGAAGATCCACCTCACTCTCCCGGAGATTATCGGTATTGCGGTTGGAGGCGTTGTTCTTATTGGGGCGCTGGTGGTGGGGATTTGGTTTTGTTGCTGCAGACGGAGGAGCAATAGGACACAAGTCACTTATGTGGAACCATACAGGAATCAAGGGCCCGCTGCATACAATCCTGCGGGTTATAATGCGGGAACGGGATATAATACTGGGTATACCGGATATGGAGCGAGAGGACTGGATGGTGAGGGTGATAGTGTGCCGCTGACGAATGTGGGGGGTGGGTATAATCAGGAATATAAAGCGCCGCAGGTTCCTAGCGAGTTGGGGAATGATGAGAGGGCGGCGGGGGCAGAGATGGGGCATGATGAGCGGAGATAGGTGGTTGGTCTTGATTGGAGGGGGTAATTTTTTGAGGCAGTTTGTGGAGTTGGTAGTTTTTGTCGAGATTTGTAGATGGTAATTGATAGTTATTTTCTCCTGACCCTTAGTTCAGATATGCTTGTGCTTGGCGGGGCAGCGTTGAGGCTGGGAGCAAAGCTGCTACGCCTTCCCCTGTCTTTTGCTTCTTGGTGTTCCCGAAATTCACTACTTTTCAAAATGTCACTTTCTCAGAGGAGGATGAATTCACTTCGAAAGTCGGAATCTCAAATAGTTGAAAGTGTTGAGTGAATTTGTTTTGTTTACTTCTGCGTCAGCCGAGAGCGAAGTCGTCTCCGGCGCAACGCCAACACCTCGACTCCACGACTCAAATCTCTCGAATCATCAAATCTCATCCTCATTACCGTCGCTGGTCTAATAGAATGCGCTGCACACAAAGCGGTCCCGCCTCCTCCATCAACTAATCCATTTTACGATTCTCGAAATCGTTCGTTTCAAACACGCCATCGAGATGCGTTGACCAAATCCGAGCCCACAAGAGGAACAAACCACGAATAAATGTGCATCAAGTTTGTTTGTATTTTAATAAGGGGTTGACTGTAGAATAAAAAGTTGGGAACTGGTCCCTGAAAAGAGTATTCCTGGTGGCAGCGGGATGCTTACTCAGCACCCTGAATGCGCTAATTCTGACAGGGCCGAGTCTGTACAGGCCTCCGTTTCATTGCAAACTTCCTCTTCGACCTCGCGATTTTCATCTTTTTCACCCTCTAGCCGACAACGCGGTATCCCATATCATGTGATATTATTCAATTCGCCAGGATCCGAGTTCGATTCGACAGTGAGGCTCCCGTGGCCGAGTTACTCGAACTCAAATCCCTTTTTGTGGGTCGACCCGCATCAGCTGAAAACAACGCTGCCAATCACAGGCAAGTGGAGCAAGACCAACGCACCAATTCAATTTGCGGCGCAAAGTAGACTTGGACAACGCATTTGACGGCGTGAATTCAGCGCCGCAATTGCTTCCAATGGGCACACGATCACCGGTATCGTGCCGTCCTCACCTCGAGAAATCTCGCCTCCAGAGGTGGAAGCTGCGACATGGAACGACCAGACTCACTTTGGAGAGCAGAAACGATGGGAGTCCTTCGAGCCATTGAAGAGTGAGAGCACGCCGCATAGTGTACCGCGTATCGTGCTCTTCAATGACCGTTGATTGTTCAGCCGCAGAATGGCGAGGCTCGAAGATGGAAGCTCAGTTGCACTTGTGGCGCCTGTGGCGCCTGCATGTCTCCTTTGGGATGCGGGTGCTGCTTCCCCAGTTCTGTCTGGATGGCACCCAGTCACGATGATTGGCCTTTGGGCCTCATTTGAGCTTCCTGTTTCCTTACCAGTCCATTCTGGTAAATTGTGGGGTGTCCTGGTGTGGTCAACATGTCATTATTTGAACCCATTTCTTCCCCATCCTCCCTCCACCCTTCATCACGACACAAATGCAACTGAGACGCAATGGCAAGCCCTCCCGACAGTATCTCCAATGGCAAAAAGGCCCAGCACGTGGTCACGACGGAGGATGTTGCAGAAAGAGGAGGGGCCCCGCGACCAGAGAAGAAGTCAACGGGATTATCTATTTTCGGGCAAAAACTACGTACGTGGGATATCGTTACTCATGTATTCGACTAGGCTAATTGCCTCGCTGTTATAGACACATCCGCAAAGACCCAAGGGAAGACTCCCTCTGGGAGAACCCCGACAGTCGATGCAACCGGACCAGCTCCACCGAAACGAACGGACTCAACAAATCTCCTTTTCCCACTGCCTCTTACTTCAACCCAGTTGCCACTCAGGTCTCAGATCACTTTGCTACGCTATGCTATCACGCTTGGTGACAGCGATCTGGCGATATCTATGATGGATCAGCTTAAGGCCGATCATATGCTTGAGTCTGCAGGTTTCACAGCGCAAGATGCAGCAGGTAATGGTCTACTACAGATTGCTGCTCTTTACGGCAGCACTACTGTTGTGAACTGGCTCCTGGATCGAGGAATCAATATTAATGCAGTGGACCGTAATCACGGAACCGCTCTACAAGCAGCCATCTACATGGGCCGGAAGGACATAGTTCGATCCCTACTTGACCGAGGGAAAACAAAGGGCAAAAGACAGGGAGATATAAATGTCAACACCAAGGGTGGTTATTATGGATGCGCCCTGCAGGTCGCGGCATACCGTGCCAACTTGGACCTGGTTCTTGAGCTTGTTAAAGATTACGAGGCAGACACCAATGTTTCCGGAGGCAAATACGGGACTCCACTTCAAGCTGCCGTCCGGACCGGTCGTCCGGCTGTCGTTGATCCGATTCTTTCTCAATCCAAGATGGGGGTCAATGTCAATTTTAGGGGAGGGAAATATGGTAGTGCATTGCAAGCTGTAGCTAGAGGGCCATATAGATCGAGGAGGCTATTGCCTGAAATATCCCGAGGAAACGTTCTACAACAGGCGGCACTGGCATCACCTGGCCAAGCCATCGATCGCGACGAGAATGCTAGGGCGACCGAGTATCTCCAGGTGGCAAAGATGCTCTTTGACAAGGGTGCCCGGATGGACGGTGGAACTGGGAAATTGGGCAATCCAATCAATGCAGCAGCATGCTCCGGGTCTCAGGACATGCTACAGTTAATGCTGAAAAATTTCGATAAAAGACTACCAGAATGGAAGGAAGACAAGTCTACTGTGCTTACGAAAGCATTACTGACTGCAATTACCCAATCTCCTGAAAATCACGAAGCATTGGTGAAATTGCTGGTTGAAAATGGAGCCAATATTCATTACGAAACGTCGGATACCTTGCCAAACCTCCCCCTCGAAGCTGCGGCTACAAACGGCCTGCTTGACGTTGTGGAGTATCTTCTGAAAGCAAAAGATACAGCGGGTCGACGTGTGGATGCGTGTGCAGAGAGTGGGATACATGGCACAGCTCTACGAGCTGCAATTGCTACTTGCCACGAGGGAGTTGCCAAGTGCTTAATCGACCATCAAGCAAAAGAATGGGGAATCAGGAATCGGTCTGCGACTAGCCAAACCAATACATCAGCCGCTGTATCATCCGACGTACAACCCGCAGCTGGCTCAACTGAGAGGCTGGGAACATTAGACCCGAGTACCATCCAACCTACCGGCTCGAATGATGAAAATCTATTGCGGAGTTCTGATCCTGATGGAACAACAAACGAGGAGAAAGGAGCCCAATGGACTTGTCGAGACGCAGATTATGGAAATATCCTACAGCTAGCTACTTTTCGTGGTCTACGATCCACGGTTTCACTACTACTCGACTACTATGCGGATCCAAATGCCCGGGATACTTCTCAGAGAACGGCTTTACATATCGCTTCATGGTTTGGATTCCCTGAAATTGTTTCTCTCCTCTTGGATAACCAAGCCGATATCAATGCTGAGGATGAGTGGGGCGCCACTCCTCTGGACCAAGCTAAGGAGTCGCTTGACCGCGATGGCCATCCCGGAGCCACTGGAGCGGATCTGCAAACCATTAAGCAAATTCTCGAAACCAGAATGGGCAAATCCAACAGCGATAAACCGGGGACGGAATTTCACGGTCCAAAGAAGATGATACCTGGAATTGGGAAGCAGTCACAAGAAGCAAAGCCCGTATTTTCGATGCCATCGTGGATTCCAGGCCTCGGATTTCATGCTACAATAGTCGATATCTGGGAGTTTCAAAACCAAGAATGCTTGTTATTGAAGCAACCTAAGATTGATGAGATCTTATACCACAAGACCGTTTTGGATGCAGTCATGAAATCCAAAGATAAGCCGGCGAAGGCCAAGGACAAAGTGAGATGGATCCACCTTCCTACAAATAATGTAAGTTTGTTCGGTACACTTTGGGTTATGAACCATGCGCTGATTATATTAGATGACTTGGGCAGAAGTATAGATATTCAATAGCGATTACAAGCACAAGCTAATATAAACAGATGTTGATAACCTCTCTTTGTAAAGATCAGGAATTACCGGCGAGGCCCGGTTACAAGAGCCTATGGGGAACTGATCCGTACTACACATCGCCCGACCTTTCTCCACATGCCAGATTCATAACTCCACAGTGTGCAAGACTAATCCGGGGTAAGAGAAGGGAATTCAAGCCGGCTCAACGTCCAGGACTAATTCGCAATTCTTAGAGGGTCAGAGTCCACAAGATGGTGCACGACAATCCAACGCATTATTCATGGCCGTAAGTTCTGTCGCCCTAGCGTTACTTAATTGCTGAACGACTATAGATGCCTTACATCCACTGGGAAGCAGATCGAGCTCAGAGAAAAGTGAGCGCCATGATTGAGGAGCTCAAAGATGAATCTTGGAAAACGAATTCAGATCAAAGGAATAAATTATGGCCCAGTGAAAAAGATCGCAATCATGCCAGAAAACCTTCGCAAGCTCGTCTCAGGCAGGCTGACAAGGCCAAACCGAAACCTGGAGAGCTAGGACAAGTCACTTTGGATGCCCCCGAGTCCGCAGAGAATTATCGCGAACTTCTGCGGAGGTACTTGTACAAGCGACGGCCAGTACATCTTCGGCGGACCCTTGACCAGTATTACTACTCCCATCTTGCAGATACAAATCTCCGAGACGGTGATCAAGTTGTCATGCGGCAGCTCAACGAGAACATAAAGAATCTCAAACTACGAGCAGATCCTATCTATAACAGGTTGATGGAAACGAAAGAAGAAGAAGAAGCTAAATCAGACACCAACTTTTGGCAAGTTGTGGTAAAGAAGCTTTGGGCGAGCGGCACGAAATTGAAGGAAGTGGATAGCCAACTCCTGAAGCTTGATCAGACTCTTTATCGCGATGGAAACAGCCCTGTTTTGATGATCGATCAGCTATGGGTTTGGATTATCGATGAGAGTTTGTTAAACTAGTTTGGTGGTTTTCTGCGGGCACTGACTTGTCACAGGCACGATTGTAACTTCTTTTCCACATCGACAGTACGACCGAGATAAAGAAGACCTCGATACAGCAGACAAGACCGACATCTTGAAGACCATCGTCTCATATCTTCATAGCCCGCGACGACCAGAGATTAATTCGTCGCATGCGCTTGCAGAGTTGATTCTTAGTCAATGTGTTGGGATTCTCCACCGCGCGGACATGATCCCAGAACTTGATTTTCTCAAGAATTATTCAATACAGTCAAACAGATGGGTAAAACCTCTCCGTTCGTCAATAACTCTGACTTCCTAAGTACTTACGTGACATTACAGGCCGACGACGTTATGCGAATGTTGTCTGAATTTGTTGCAGATTTCGAGGAGTTCATGATATGGATCAAGCAACAGCCAGCGGAGTCCGAAGAATCCATCCGACGGTTCGAAAAAATATTCAGCGTCACGGAGCAGACACATTTACTACGCAACATTCAGGATATCAAGGATGAACTGGGAATGCTAAAAGCAGTCTTCGATGACCAGATACAGGTGCTCACTGCAGCCGGCGAAGAGATAGACCAGGAGGATTTCCAGTGCATACACGGCTGTGGTGTGGGCTCTGCAGTTCCACGGAGCTTTCGCTGCCCACATAGCACTAAAGCGTTCGTGGATCAAAGTTCGAAGCACTTGAAGCATATAGAACGCATGCAAGCTCAAGCTTTTCAGGCTTATGACACGGTACGCCCAGATCACTCCCCTATTATCTGAAGTTAGGTTGACTGATGCGTTATTCTCACCAGCTGAAAGACCTTCTCAACCTCAAGCAGCAGCAAGCTTATGTGCTGGAAGCACGAGTCAGCCGTAATCAAGCAATATCTTCTGGGGAGCAGTCTAAGACTATCATGGTGTTCACTATTGTGACAATCATCTTCGTATGTCCTCCCCCTAGGCTCCTCCATGCCCTCAGATACCATTTATTCATTGTGGTATTCCCGCTCTCATACTTCATCATCTAACGCCAAACAGTTGCCTCTTACCTTCGTTACCACTGTTTTCACACTCCCTATCGCAGAATTCCAACGCGTCGTGCACCCAGAGGGCCAGGACTTCCCTCCCACTCCTTTCCTAAAGAAATCATACATTCTACCTTACATAAGTTTGTCACCCTCCCTCCCTCTTCTCTCCCCTTTTCAAAGCCCCATTCACCTTTCTAAACTTGCAATTACTAACCTGTTATTTGTTCCTTAGTCGGTGTCACGGTCGCTGTAGCAATTCCCTGTATCTTCGCAGCGTTTGAAATTCAATCTATGCAAAATGGCTGGAATCTAATGTGGACGAATATGGCCCAGAGGAGGAAAGAGAGGAAGATAAGGAAGAAAAGGGAAAGGGGGTTGGAGGATGAAATGCCTGCTTTTTTTGAAACCGGAGGCATATGCTGAGGTAGTGACGTGATAGATATATTGAGTTCCTTCATTGGGCCTTACATTATAGGTACGGAAACGGGGGGAAGTGGGTATTTCTCATTTGCGGCTTCAGGAAGAATTGATACCACTACGGACTATATTAAACATTAAATTAATCTCCAACTTAAACCGACCCTCTGAGATCAATGCAATCTTTCTTCCGCATTACAGGAAAATACCAGAGCTAGCCATGGACCCCAATCACCACTCAAAAATGGGCACACTCATTCTCCGCAACCCACAAAGCGTCACATTCATCTCCGCCGCCGTAGTCCTAAACTTCCTTCTCAAATCCGTATAAATATCAAAGACCGTCTCATTCGCATAAATCTGTTCGGTAATTTGATGCCAAAACGCCGCAGAGAGCGAAGCATTCGGTTCCAACAACGTGTGGCTGGGATCATAAGTGTCTCGGGCTGAATATTCGATATTCCCACGTTACGTCTCCGGCGGCGCTCCATTCGTTTGTGTTTGAGACATTGGCGTAGAAATTCACGGAATCTAGGATGTCGAATGTATCGGGGTCGATGAGGTAGTACCGGAATCCGGCGTTGAGGTTTGAGAAGGGTGTTACGGAGGGCATGATGTATGCCACAATCGTAACCATCTCAGCCGTTTGCACGATAGCGTTATTTGTAGAAGACTCCGAGTTCATTGCATGCGTATATCCGAAGAAGGTTCCATGGATGGTGTTACTGAAGCGATCAATAATCTGGTAGTAGAGATCTGTGGCAGTGGGGAGGGCTTCGTAATCTGTAGTTCCACCTACGTTGACGTTTTGGAACAGCCAGACTGCTTGATCTTTTTCCTTGGCTTCGAGAAGATAGTCAATGAGTGTGGGAAATGTCCCTGTTGGGTCAATAGCGTTAGCGCCGATGTAGGCGTACAGATTGATGTTCCTCGGCTCAGGTTAGAGCGACAGCTGCTCACGTCCGAAGAGTAAAACGAACCTAGCACAAGAAAAAAAATAACTGTGAGTTTACGGGTATGCTCACCTGGCTCTCGAGTGATACGGACAGCATCTCAAAAGGTGCTGGATAATTCATCAATAGAAATCCGAGTCATTTATTCTTCTAGATTTTCTTTCGTCGTTGTGATCGGACTTATGAGGCGGTCCTCAGCAATAACTCAGGGTTATATATTCTGGCTGAAAATCATCGTCCTCGAATCTTTTAGTTCTACATATACTAACTCGATATAGTCCCTAGTTTCGAACGCTTGGAGGTCTAGAAGTCTGGTAGGCAGGAAGTTCTCCAGATTCTTTAAGCATATTTTGTGGTTCTGTCTGCATTTTTGAATCCAAGTCTTCATGATTTGAAAGTTGTCGACACGGTCATACATTCCCATTAGAGTGAATTTACCTAGGGAAATTTAGCAGCCTAATCAATTTCAATTACAGAAACCATATCTTTATAGGAGTCATTGACTTACTCCACGGCTCTGGCACTCGATAAAAAATCGTACCCGATATCATCATTTCCCACAGCAAGACAAACACCCTGATGACTATCTATAGTCGCCCTCGACAAAGCGACGTTAATTTTCTCAAGCGTCCTCTTCTCCAAGAAATGCACTTGCGCTGAAGCAAGAAGAATTTTGAGCATCCAACCCTTACTCTCCGATTACGCAGCGTCCTCACATAAGATCCCCAGCCTCCAATCGGACTTTTTCACCCACGCAGCGCTCTGCCGAGCTATAAAACTCCCCTTCTTTATCGAATGCTTTGGCCCTTTCCACACGCCGAGTCTCCCCAGAGCATTTGCCACACCTACGCGCGATCTGATGAAGAGGCAAACTCTGTCCAAGCCCCAGAGTGCCCTGTTTACTAGTGCAGTCACACTACTCAGGCTATTAACAGCTAGAATCAATAACGAGCTTGCTCACAAGGCAGGGACCAGGTAATCGGATGGTTTTCATACCTGTTTCGCTGGCAGAATCTTCTGTTTGGAGAGGCCATGTCAGCCGCCCCATCACGACGCCTTCCAGAAGACAACGACAGGGTATCGACTGCGACCTCAATCAGCTCCAGCTGGCGACTTTGTTTACCTCAGGTATCATCCTCTCTGAAGGATTATCACCATTAATTTCGCGAAAAGGACGATATTATCAATAGGTAGTATCATTAGGTCCGATATTGTACCTATCATTAATCTTGGCTTCGCAAGTATTAAGAATAGTGTAATTCCTCTTAATAGTGATGTCTTGGCTGACGTTGATGTCATAACTATAATCATAATGGAAAAGGGCTTCGATGACGAGATTATTGTCTACTCGACCAACCAGTGAGTCTGGTGCTGATTGTATTTGAGAGATGGCGACTGTAACCGAATCCTTTAACTTCAAAAATTTCACCCTCAACGAAATCAACTCGCATACAGTTTAAACTATACACGTGTGGATAACACAAGGACGATCTTGACGTAGGGTCATGGTTTCGCAATGAGGCTTAAAAGTCACGTGCTTACGAGTCCAACGAGGAAGGTCATTCTTATTAATAATGGTTTCAGGGGGCAGCCTTGGCATAGGCCCAAGTGGCTTCAGGCCATTTTCAGGCTTTACCGAGGCGTACAATATTAAACTCGAACACTTGACAATGTTATTTTCTCAACATTTCATAACATTCCTCCCATCACTTGTGATACCGTCAATGATTGCAACTCAAACAAGCCATTGACGAGGAGCTGGCTAAGTTGGCTCCCGTTGTTCTCTGGGAGGCATCGGAAAGAAAGCCAAGCCTCATCCAGCGAGGCTGCGATGACCACGAGCTCAAATTCCTTCCCGCAGCCCCACTGTAGCTCATTTCTACCCAATGGACCCCTTGAGTGTCACTGCGAGTATTATTGCAGTAATTCAAGCTACCAGCGCCGTTGTATCCATCTGCTACGACTATAGTTCAGCCGTCCAAGGTTCATCATGGGAGCTGCTCAAAATTATTGACGAAGTGAGGGGCCTTCGTAATGTCCTGGAAAGCCTTGAGCAGCTCGCGAGGCAAGCGGGAAGCACAAACGTGGAAGCCGAGAGTCGCATGCCGTCTTTGAGGCTGCTTTGCGAGCCTGGGACAGGGTTACTAGCAAAATGTCTAACGGAACTCACCGATTTGGATAGAAAATTGAGACCCCCTGGCGGGTGTGGCCCCGCTGGATCGAAGAGGAGAGCTCTGATTCAGGCATCAGGCTGGCCACTGAAAAAAGGATCTGTTGAAAAGATTTTAGCCAATATTGGACGATTGAAAGAAACAATCTCTTTGGCGATAACAGCAGATGAAGCGTAAGGAAATCAGCTGCCTCCAGTCACCTCTATATTTCTTTCTAGCTCTAGATGAGGCCTAAGGATAATAGGTTCAGACTGACATTTGCATAGAAAGTTGATCATGGCAATTCAAGATACGTCCAAAGCAATTTTGGAAACAACAGTACACACACGGAAGGATCTGAGTACACTATTCGAGAAGGCTGCATCGAAAGCTACAGGTAAACAACCCTCGTCTTGTATTGGTATTTGTTTTGATTTCGAGCACCAGAGGACCTTGAGGCAAGGATTTATGAGTGGCTCTCAGCACCAGATCCTTCTTCAAACTATAATAAGGCGCGTGAAGTGTGTCAGGCAAGGACTGGCTCATGGTTTCTTCAGAGCAAGCAGTTTGCTGATTGGAAAAGGGAAGAAAACTCCTTTCTCTGGCTGTACGGAATACCTGGTTGTGGTAAGACCATATTAAGTTCTACTGTCGTCGAAGATATTCTCAAATCTTGTCAAGAGACGCCAGGCGGTGCTCTTTTTGAGCTGGGTTCAACAGTTTTACATTTTTATTTCGATTTCAACGATATTGACAAGCAAAGCCACGAGAAGATGATTAGGTCACTTGTCATGCAACTTTCGACCCAGAATGAAAGAATACCACGACCACTAATGTCGGCATATGCATCCTGTGTGAATGGCCAGCGACAACCTACGACTGACGCTCTGCTGCAAACTCTACGTTATTTGATCCAAGGCTACCAGAAGGTGTTTCTGATTGTCGACGCCTTGGACGAATGTACCGAAAGACTCGAACTCCTCTCAGCCTTGAACCAGATCGCTGCATGGAAGTTGGGAATGCGCATCTTAGTAACAAGCAGAAGAGAAGCCGACATTGGAGAGAATCTCGATCTGATAGGGACGGGGAAATTTTGTATTCAGAGCAGCTTCGTCGACAATGACATTCGCATCTACGTTCGAGAGAGGCTTAATAATGACTGGAAACTGAGACGATGGAAGAAGCACCCAGAGATTCGGGCTGAAATTGAGGAGACCTTGATGGAAAAGGCTGGTGGGATGTGAGCAAATATTCTTTGCTTCGCTAAAAGTCCGCAAGTCAAAACATGGTTTTCTGATCTTGCTTGATAGGTTTCGATGGGTAGTATGTCAACTTGACGTACTAGGGAAATGCCTGACAGTTCCCATGCTTCGAAAAGCGTTAAAATCGCTGCCAAGCACGTTGGATGAAACTTATGCTCGAATACTGCGCAATATTGACGAGTCTTGGAGTCAATTCGTGGCTCGGATTCTCGAATGGCTGGTATTTTCCGTAACGCCACTGCGTTTGACAGAAGTGGCTGAATTAGTCGCCATCGACATAGACGAGGATCCACCTTTTGATCCTAACAGGCGACTTCCGGAGCCGAAAGACATATTGACCATGTGTTCAAGTCTGATAACCATGACTAAAGAGAAGGCATCGGATAGGCTACGTAAGCAGGTGAACTACGGGGACATCGCTCACGAATATGACGACTACGAGGACATCGATAACACAATCGATACAGACAACCCTGGCGATGACATCGTAATCGAGGAATCTAAAATAATAGTTCGACTTGCACATTTCTCTGTGAAAGAATATCTTGTCTCTCGGCAACTTCAAGTTGGACCAACGATTCAGTACAGTATACTGGAGATTCCAGTCAATATAAGTATTGCCGAGATATGTCTCGTATATCTTTTCCAATTTGATAAGCCCGAGTCTCTGACGGTTCATATTCTGGATTCATTCCCATTGCTCAGATATGCAGCAAGCAATTGGCTCACTCATGCTCGAATCGCCGGCGAAGACTCTGATCGGCTCAATTCGCTAATTATGAGACTGTTTCTGGACCAAAGCGAAATCTACAAGAATTGGATCCGCATTTTCGACCCAGAAAGGGTTAGCGAGCAGCCGTCTGTATGGCAGTATTCAGTGCAACCTTGTTCTCCACTCTATTATTGTTCTCTAGGGGGCTTGTTTGAACCCGCAAGGCGTCTTATAGAAAATGGGGCCGATGTCAATCTTTCGGAGGGGGAATTAGGTTGCTCGCTCTTAGCAGCTCTCAAAAACAAGCATGAAGAAATTGCTAGACTCTTGGTTGATTCTGGCGCAGATGTGGCTGCTAGCGCCCCCAATTGGCCGGTAGGAATGACTGCTCTACACTGCGCGGCAAGGGATGGGTATGAGTTTCTGGCCGCAGACCTATTGAGCAAAGGTGCTACTGTTGAAGCAACGACGGACGCTGGTGAAACACCTTTGCATATGGCTGTGGAAAATGGGCACATTAAAGTTGTCATGCGGCTACTGGATCACGGGGCAAGTATTGAAGCGCAAGACAATGTTGGCAAGGCACCGTTATACCATGCCGTTGTCCACAAAGACCGGCCAATGACAGAGCTCCTACTAGAAAAAGGAGCAGCAATGGAGACAAAGGACCGCCTCGGACGAACAATTATATTCATAGCTGTTGAGACTGGACAGCTGGATATAGTCCACCTGTTATTGGCCCGAGCACCAGATATTCGGGTTGCCGATATACGAGGACAAAGCCTTATCCACTACGCAGCAGCCAGTGGCCTCGTGACAATTGTCGAGCTATTGCTAGATGATATTGAAAGGGAAGATAATTTCGGAAGGACAGTACTCCATATAGCCGCCGATGCTGGACACAAAGACGTCATTCAGCTGCTCCTTCTCGCAAATGCAAACATTGAAGCGCGAACCTTCAGCGGTCAGACACCACTTCACTACGCTGTTGTAGCAGGTCACGCATCTGTTGTTCAGCAACTCCTTGACGACGGAGCAAATATCAAAGCACGGGACGACTATGGAGCCAGCATACTCTACACCGCCGCAACAGCTGGCGAGCCGGCTGAGGCTGTGGTCGATGTGCTCCTTGCGGAAATAGAGCAAAAATCGAAGTTGGGTCGAACGTTGCTGCATCATGCGGTTATGGCAGGGGATACTGCTATGGTAGAGCGGCTTATTGAAAGAGGTGCAGAGCTTGATGCGAGGACAGCGGCTGGAGAGACGCCGCTATATCTGGCGATGATAGGTGGTAAACATGATATTGTTCAGTTGTTGCGTGGGGCGAAGGCGATGTCTACCAGTGATGAAAAAATTAATGACGATCAGACTGATGATAGTGGGAGTCACAAGGAGTACTGAGAATTAACTGGATAAAAGGGGTAAACCAGACCGATCGGAGGGGAACGCCTTAGCAACCTTGACATTTACGGGCTTCGCCACCCATCGAATAATAGAGCTCGGTTCAACTATGCTGGTACTTTTAAATTCTTTGGCTTCACATGCCCTTCCAAATCGTTGAAATCCCGAAAAGGATTTTTTGTTTTGATGAGCTAAAAACGATTCTGCCTGAGGACTAACAATCATAAGGGTCTGGGATCGGCGATTCCTACCACAAGATCTTCGAATTCGCCGCAGACCACACAGGAATTATGAGAGAGGGGAGGGAATGATGGTAGTATGGGAGTATCGGAACATTCCTTTGAACATGTGGTCGAGCTTTGTTTGAGATATGCGATGCAAAAAATGGAATTGGGAAGATGAAAGGAAATGATCGCGTGGACTAGAACAGATGGTTGAAGGTGGTCGCAAGAACTTGTCGCAGCTGTATAACATCAAAAGTGCCTTTTCTTTATCTTTTACTAGAGTGAACAACATCGTAACTTCCATGATTGACTGCCTCAGAATCTCCAATTACAACTTCTGCCACGTCTGCAATGGATAAAGCAAGTCCACAGCAGTGCATGCTGTATGAGGACCGGCACCCTGCACTCTCACCACCTATTACAACAGAAATCAGCCCCAAGAGCAGCGTTTAACTCCTCGTTCATTCCTTGACTCCTACAAAAAACTTCGAAAAACTTCGACTCACCTCAAGAGCAGTACGCAACACCGTTGGCATTGTATTGGCAATTTGGCGCTTCGCAGTGCGGTACAAGCTGGTTGACACCGTCGTGGCATTCAATCTATCTCCCAGTTAGCTCACATCCGCTAAGGCATTCTTGCATCCTTATATTAATCATCGTTCGACTCAGCACATACAATTACTTACGATATCATAGCAGTTATTTGAGCAGAAGTAGGCTCCTTCGCTGGTAGATAGGCATGATCCTCCTCTGGGTGACTAGGCTGGCAGGCGGGGTCTTGAGCGGCAACGAGGCCGGTGATGAGTAGAGTTGTCGTGAGGACGAAGAACTTCATTTTCAGGAGTGGCTGAGAACTGTCTGAATTTGGAGTGTTTAATGGTGGTCAAGGCGTCAAGAGTTCAGGTTCGGTGAAGGGTTGTGGGTATTATACCTCCTTCCGAGGGCGGAGTGTAGCCGGTCTCAAGGTCGGCTTGTGCTACTTGTGCACAGCAGTAGCTTGTGATTTTGCGCATGACAGAGGCACATACATTAGAATGACATCTAGGGAAGAATGATCAGCAGTCTGTCATTCCAATCATTGACCAAAATTTGCTCTGAAGCGGAGGAGAACGGATCTGGAGATCCTTTGACGACTCATCCCAAGTCCGAATTGTTGATAGGTCTAGAAGGTACGGTGATATCTAGGGACAGGCAGCAGGCTATCGGTACAG